>OX387257.1:4759159-4764159 GCA_947562095.1 Branchellion lobata | reverse complement strand
TTGAAGAACTTATGTTTTGAAGCACCGACGGAAATAGATGAAGTGGTGCTTTATTTATGCTCTTTGCTAGGGTGGCCGATTGGGTTTGTGTGACTGTTTCACGTTTGGTGAGTTCTCAACCGGAGTTTCATTGAGTGGTTGATTGGTTGGATGGCTGGTTAGTTGGTTGGTTGAGTGGTTGGTTGATTGGTTGGTTGGCTGGTTAGTTGGTTGGTTGATTGTTTAGTTGATTGGTTGGTTGGTTGGTTGTCTGAGGATTGAAAGATGGTTGTTTGAGTGATTGAAGATTGAATAAAGGATTGGTTGGTTTGTTGGTTAGTTGGCTGGTTGGTTAGTAGTTTGATGAATGAGTGATGTTTGGTTGGTTGTCTGATGATTGAGGGATGGTTGTTTGAGTGGTTGATGATTGAGTAGATGGTTGGTTGATTGATTAGTTAAAGAGTTGATTGGTTAAAGAGTTGATTGATTGATGCTTGGTTAGTTTGGTGGTTGCTCGAATGGTTGGTGAGTTGAATATGTGGTTGACCAATTGATTTAAAAGTGAATAAGTTAACAAACTTCTGCAAAAGATGAATGAATTAAAAACTTATTTTGAAAAGTGAATAAATTTATGAACCATTCGCTTGCTAATTAAATTGAAAACACGACGACTAATGAGCCAATTAGCGAGATGACTACCTTGATGCATGAAGGATGTTGAAAGGAATAATGAAAACTGGAAAGAAAAATAACTAAAAAAATGCGAAGTATTGAAAGAATTAAAAAAATGGAAAAAAAAACTAAAAAGAAGATGATTATAGAAGAAAATAAATGATAATGAGAAAGAAAAAGAAAGATAAGGAAGAAAAAGAGGGAGTGAAAAAAACGAGACAAATAAAACAAATGAAAATGAAAAAAGAAAAAAAAAAGAGGAAAAGGAAAAAGATTAAAAATAAGAATGGAAAACGAAAAAATGAGAAAGAAGAGAAAGAGGAAAAGAAAGAAGAAAAGAATGAAAAGGAGGAAAAGGAAATGTGAAAAGAAGGAAAGGATAAAAAGAAAGAAAACAGAAAAAAAAGAAAAGGATGGAGAAGATGGAGGAAAAGGAAAAAGAAGACTAAAAAGAAGATACCTTGAGAGCGTATGTTTCATTGGTTCCCTTGCGCTCTGCCAACACAACCTGACTTGGTGTGGGTGGTGTGGTGTAGTGGGGTGAAGTGTGGTGTAGTGTGGTGTAGTGTGGTGTAGTGTGGTGTAGTGTGGTGTAGTGTGGTGTAGTGTGGTGTAGTGTGGTGTAGTGTGGTGTAATGTGGTGTAGTGTGGTGTAGTGTGGTGTAGTGTGGTGTAGTGTGGTGTAGTGTGGTGTAGTGTGGTGTAGTGTGGTGTGATATGGTGTAAATGTTGTAGTGTAGTGAAAAATGGTGTGGTATGGCGGGATGTGGTGCTGTGTGGTGTAGTGTGGTGTGACAACAACACCAACAACAACAACACCAAAAACAAAGTCAACACAAACAAAAACATCAACACCACCAACAACAACAACACCAATAACAACCTTTCCGAAGCTGCCTCTGCCGATGATCTTGAGAACGTTAAAGTCCTGTACTCGCATAAGGTCTGCCTGCACAATGGGGGGGTCTTTAGGGGGGGAGGCCTCGTCAATGGTGGGCTGGAGGGGTTGGAGTTGGGTTGGATGATATAGAGTTGGGTTGGCTGATAGGGGTTTGGATGATAGGGGGTTGGATGATAGGGGGTTGGGTTGGGTGATAGGGAGTTGGTTTAGATGATGGGAGATTGAGTTTGGTGATGGGGATGAGTGATAGGAATGGATGATAAGAGTAAGTGATGAGAAAAAGAGTGGGAGAAGAGGGGATGAGATGGTGGTGGGAAGACGTTGTGAGAGGTTGGGAAGAAGGTAAAAAATAGATGAGGGATAAATAAAAGAAGTGGATGAAAGATGGATATGAAGTGAATAAAAAAAATGGATGAAAGGAGTGAAAAAAAAGTAAGAAAAGAAAAAATAAGAAAAGGAGGAAGATGTAGTTAAGACACCAAAAGATGTCAAAGACGCTTTCAAAACCTTAAAAAAGACTTTTGCATGGAAAAGGCGGGAAGGTTGTTTAAGCTTCTTTGGCGCACACAAAACCACTCTCCAACTCAAAGACCATCTCAGCTCATTGACTCTTTTGGCTCTTTTTCATCCATGCCTTGTATTGACCTCATTCTTGATCGAAAGGGATGCATTGTTGTGACCTAGTTTTTGATCGACAGAGGTGCATTGTTGTGAGTTAGTTTTTGGTCGAAAAAGATGCATTGTTGTGACCTAGATTTTGATCGACAGAGATGCATTGTTGTGACCTATTTTTTGATCGACAGAGATGCATGTTGTGACCTAGTATTTTTTGTTCTTTATTGCTTCTTCCATCTTTCCTTATCACTTCCTCATCTTTTGTCTATTTATTTTTTTGTTGTTTAAAACCAAATTTCTTTTTGTTTTTTCGTTTTTTTCACTTTTTTTGTTGGTTTTTTGTTCCTTAAATATTCCGCGGGAGCTTCTATGCCGAGTTTTACAGGCTTTTTCGAAAGTACTCACGAGATTAAGGTATCGTCCATGAATAATTGACCCAGTACTCAACGAAAGCAAATAATAGAAAAAACTGGCTGGAACCAAAACGTGTGAACTCGCAAAAAAATTGAGCTACGTAACATTATCTTCCACATTTTTATCTTTTTTTAGTGTAATGAATATTATTTATAAAAATAAAAAACAAAAAAAATTGTACTCTGAAGAAAAATTGAAAGATTTTGCATAATTGAAAGCCTGAAAATAAAAAATACAAATTTCGATGGAACATTCACCCCGAAGCAAGAAAAGGCTGAAAAAGCTGAAAAAACACACACAAAAATGCAAGTTGAAAAACATTTTTATTCACAAAATCGTTCCATCTTCCGAGCAAAACAAATGGAATTGAGAGGGTAAAAATGAAAAAGGTTTTGCAGGACAAAGAGGATTACTTTTCATTTGTGAAGATGCTTTTGAAATGTTATTTTTCTATACAGCAAAACAACCAGGCTGAAGAAAAAACAAAAATAAATCTCGTCCCAAAACGATGCAAAAAAATGAATAAACCGTAGCTTGGAAAATAGTTTATAAAAAACAAAAAATTGAAAAAACAAAAGGTGCTGAATTGGAATAAGGGAAGAATGAATCACCTCTTTTTTGAATTTTTTGTTTTTGTTATTTAGTTTTTTTGGTGTTTCCGGAAGGCATGGCACGTAGTAGTACTCTCCTTCTTCCTGTTTCAACAGCCTGAACCACCCTTCGAAACCCACACTTGTGACCTGTGTGTGTGTGTGTGTGTGTGTGTGTGTGTGTGTGTGTGTGTGTGTGTGTGTGTGTGTGTGTGTGTGCGTTTGTGTGTGTGTGTGTGCGCTTGTGTGTGTGTGTGTGTGTGTGTGTGTGTGTGTGTGTGTGTGTGTGTGTGTGTGTGTGTGTGTGTGTGTGTGTGTGTGTGTGTGTGTGTGTGTGTGTGTGTGTGTGTGTGTGTTTGTGTGTGTGTGTGTGTGTGTGTGTGTGTGTGTGTGTGTGTGTGTGTGTGTGTGTGTGTGTGTGTGTGTGTGTGTGTGTGTGTGTGTGTGTGTGTGTGTGTGTGTGTGTGTGTGTGTGTCTTTGTGCGTCTCTGTGTGTCTGGGTGTTGAAAGAGTGGTTAAGTGGAGTGGAGTACCCCACAACTTTATGGCACCATTATATTGATTATGTGGCTTCATTTGCCAATGAAGTGTGAGGACAGTGAAGTCTTGAAAGCTGGGGAGGGGGTGAAGCGTGGAGGGGGGGAGGCATAGGGGAGGAAACATGAGGAGGGAGGCAGAGGGGGGTTGTATGAAAGGGGAGGTATGGGGGGGAGGTATGATGGGGTGATGGGAGCTGAAGATGCATGTTCCTTTTGTTGCGTGTGTTTTGTCGTTTTCAAGTTTCACCCACACACCTACCATAACCACCACATTCACCATAACCACCACTTCCACCATAGCCACCACATCCACCATAACCACCACATTCACCATAATCACCACATCCACCATAACCACCACATTCACCATAACCACCACATCCACCATAACCACTACATTTACTAGCATCATCAAAAGCAGAATTGCCCCAACAAAAAAACTTTTCGATTCTAACCACCATCAACCACCATCAACCATTATCAACCACCATCAACCACCATCAACCACTACCAACCACAATCAATCACCATCAACCACCATTAACCACCACCAACCACCAAAAAACTACCATCAACCACCATCAACCACTATTAACAACCACCAACCACCAAAAAACCACCATCAACCACCATCAACCACCATTAACCACCATCAACCACCATCAACCACCATCAACCACCATCAACCACCATTAACCACCACCAACCCCCAAAAACCACCATCAACCACCACCAACCACCAAAAACCACCATCAACCGCTACCAACCACCATCAACCATTATCAATCACTACAGCTGAAACAACCATAAAAACCACAGCTACAAAAACTATTCAACCCCAGTCTTAACTATTACATGAACCAACAGAATCCATTGCAACAACCACTACAACAACATGTAACAAAACAACAACAACTACAACAGCCACCACCACATCCATCACAACCACTACAGCCACCACAGCCACCTCAGCCACTCCGAACGACAGCGATCCCATGAAGTCGTTTCTGGTGGTCCTGTCCCAGTCCCACACCTCCACCGATAAGCGCTTGCTGTAGTCCTCAGGCTGGAGGCAGCTGTGGTGTGGTGTGGTGTGGTGTGGTGTGGTGTGGTGTGGTGTGGCTTGGTTGGTGTAAAATGGTGCGGTGTGGCTTGGTTGGTGTAGAATGGTGCGGTGTGGAAATGATGAGATGTGATGTGGTATGACGTGGTGTTGAGAAGTTGGAAAAGTAACGTTTTAGAGATGTTAATGGTTGAAAAGAGGAGAGTTTAGTGGGAGTTGATAGTAAG
>OX387257.1:4748247-4758959 GCA_947562095.1 Branchellion lobata | reverse complement strand
TCTTTTGTTGCCACAACAACGCTTCAACACCCCTTGCTCTTTTGTTGCCACAACAACGCTTCAACACCCCTTGCTCTTTTGTTGCCACAACAACGCTTCAACACCCCTTGCTCTTTTGTTGCCACAACAACGCTTCAACACCCCTTGCTCTTTTGTTGCCACAACAACGCTTCAACACCCCTTGCTCTTTTGTTGCCACAACAACGCTTCAACACCCCTTGCTCTTTTGTTGCCACAACAACGCTTCAACACCCCTTGCTCTTTTGTTGCCACAACAACGCTTCAACACCCCTTGCTCTTTTGTTGCCACAACAACGCTTCAACACCACTTGCTCTTTTGTTGCCACAACAACGCTTCAACACCCCTTGCTCTTTTGTTGCCACAACAACGCTTCAACACCCCTTGCTTTTTTGTTGCCACAACAACACTTCAACACCCCTTGCTCTTTTGTTGCCACAACAACGCTTCAACACCTCTTGCTCTTTTGTTGCCACAACAACGCTTCAACACCCCATGCTGTTTTGTTGCCACAAAAACGCTTCAACACCCCTTGCTCTTTTGTTGCCACAACAACGCTTCAACACCCCTTGCTCTTTTGTTGCCACAACAACACTTCAACACCCCTTGCTCTTTTGTTGCCACAACAACGCTTCAACACCCCTTGCTCTTTTGTTGCCACAACAACGCTTCAACACCCCTTGCTCTTTTGTTGCCACAACAACGCTTCAACACCCCTTGTTCTTTTGTTGCCATAACAACGCTTCAACACCCCTTGCTCTTTTGTTGCCACAACAACACTTCAACACCCCTTGCTCTTTTGTTGCCACAACAACGCTTCAACACCCCTTGCTGTTTTGTTGCCACAACAACGCTTCAACACCCCTTGCTCTTTTTGATTAGTTCATTATTTCCTTCTATTTTTTATTATCATTATTTTTTAATCTTTTTTTCTTTTAATTAGTACATTTTTTGCTATTATTTATCATTATTTTTATTATTATTATTATTGTTATTATTATTCTTATTCTTATTATTATTATTATTATTATTATTATTATTATTATTATTATTATTATTATTATTATTATTATTATTATTATTATTATTATCATTATTATTATTATTATTATTATTATTATTATTATTATTATTATTATTATTATTATTATTATTATTATTATTATTATTATTATTATTATTATTAAACTTATTTTTTTTTTTTATATTTATTTTTTTAAATCATTATTATTATTATTATTATTATTATTATTCTTCTTCTTCTTCTTCTTCTTTTTAATCTTTTTTCTTTTTAATTAGTTTATTTTTTGCTTATATTTATTATTTTTTTTATTCTTCTTCTTCCTCTTCTTTCACTTCTTTTTTCTTTCAATAAGTTTATTCATAAAATCTTTGATAGAAATATTTCATTTTTCATCTTTTTCCCAATCACTTTACAACACACTCTATTTCCAAACCACACTCTTCTGTGTTCTTTTTCACTCTGTGGTTCGAACCTACCTTCAAAAGTGGACAGTTTCAATGGGCGGTGTAGGCGCTTAAGTGTGATGAGTCAGAGTTGGTGGGTGATGATGGATGGAGTAGAATGAACGAATGAATGAAGGAATAATGATTGTTTTTTTAGTAAGTTAATTTATTTTTTAATATTTAAATTTAAAGAATCACTGAGAAGGGATGACGTATGAAACAAATGAATATCGTTGTTTGTAAAAACTTTGCTGTTTAAACGGTTCGTAGCAGGACGCTTTTGAGCAGTGTGGAATCAGCGCTATATAAATGATTTGATTAGATTAGATTTGTATGAAGTCACAGATGGGTGGATGAGGTGTGGGAGGAAGGGGAAGAAGAGAAACAAGAAGAGGGGGCTGAAAAAGTGAAAAAAACTCTGTGAATGATCTACCCTCTGTATATGGAATGTTACAACACACTGGAATAAAATACAAAACATTAAGATACACTGTGATACAATCGATAATAATACAAAACAAAGCAAAGAACTAAGCAATGTAAACAGTGATACAAAGTGAGAAACACAAATAAATACAAATCAAACACTACAACTACAAAGAAGAAAAGCGTTACAAAGTAATACAGAGACACAAAGTAATGATACAAAGTAATACAAAGCGATACAAAGTAATACAAAGCGATACAAAGTAATGATACAAATTAATGATACAAAGTAATTATACGAATTAATGATACAAAGTAATGATAAAAAGAAATGATACAAAGTAATGATACAAAGTAATGATACAAAGTAATGATACAAAGTAATGATACAAAGTAATGATACAAAGTAGTGATACAAAGTAATGATACAAAGTAATACAAATCAATACAGAGCAATACAAAGCAATACAAAGCAATACAGAGCAATACAAAGCAATACAGAGCAATACAAGCGAAGGGAGGAACACCTTATTACGGTGTTATCACAATGTTATTAACCTATCTTGACATATTGTCGAGAGGCTCTATTGGCACATTGTTGTTATGATGTTATCAACACATCAACTTATCATTATTATGATATTGTTGCAACCTTGTTATTATAATGTTGTTGTAACCTTGTTATCATGAAATTGTTGCAAGATTGTTGTTATGATGTTGTTGTAACATTGTTATTATGAAGTTGTTGTACCATTGTTTTTATGATGTTGTTGTACCATTGTCATTATGAAGTTGTTGTAACCTTGTTATTATGAAATTGTTGTAACATTGTTATTATTATGTTGTTGTAACCTTATTATTATGAAATTGTTGTAACATTGTTATTATAAAATGTTGAAAAATTTTGTAATGACGTAATTATTTCTTTTCTTCTTCTCTTCCCACTCTCCACGTCAGCAAGAACTCTTCCTATTGCTTTTCTCGTCTGCCTGCAACGGTGCAGCCTTCGGACACGCTGCTGAACCTTTGTGAACTTTGTGAAAATTGATTTGGTATGGTTTGTGTTCGACAAAGCAGGTTTGTATGCCTTTGGAGCGTGTTTTTATTCTTTAAAACACCGTTGTATTCCTTAAAACAGCTTTGTATTCTTTAAAACAGCTTTGTATTCCTTAAAACAGCTTTGTATTCCTTAAAACAACTTTGTATTTTTCGAGCGGCTCTGTTTTTATTCTCTTTAAAGCAGTCATATTTTTCAAAGGAGCTTCCTTAAAAGTGTTCTTAAGAAGGATTCTGATAGTAAACCGCTTAACTTGAATTAATATCTCTCAGGTTCACTTGCTCATAATCTATGCCCATCTGATCATTTTATAGCGTTGAACTATTATTCATTCCTTCCTTCCTTCCTTCCTTCCTTCCTTCCTTCCTTCCTTCCTTCCTTCCTTCCTTCCTTCCTTCCTTCCTTCCTTCCTTCCTTCTTTCCTTCCTTCCTTCCTTCCTTCCTTCCTTCCTTCCTTCCTTCCTTCCTTCCTTCCTTCCTTCCTTCCTTCCTTCCTTCCTTCCTTCCTTCCTTCCTTCCTTCCTTCCTTCCTTCCTTCCTTCCTTCCTTCCTTCCTTCCTTCCTTCCTTCCTTCCTTCCTTCCTTCCTTCCTTCCTTCCTTCCTTCCTTCCTTCCTTCCTTCCTTCCTTCCTTCCTTCCTTCCTTCCTTCCTTCCTTCTTTCCTTCCTTCCTTCCTTCCTTCCTTTCTTCCTTCCTTCTTCCTTCCTTCCTTCCTTCCTTCCTTTCTTCCTTCCTTCCTTCCTTTCTTCCTTCCTTCCTTCCTTCCTTCTTTCCTTCCTTCCTTCCTTCCTTCCTTCCTTCCTTCCTTCCTTCCTTCCTTCCTTCCTTCCTTCCTTCCTTCCTTCCTTCCTTCCTTCCTTCCTTCCTTCCTTCCTTCCTTCCTTCCTTCCTTCTTTCCTTCCTTCCTTCTTTCCTTCCTTCCTTCCTTCCCTGTGTTTGTGGCATATTATAAAATTACGTTTTATAGTCACATAGCCTTTCCGCAGGCATGGATGACCCGCATGTGAATTTATTTCGAACTAAAAACTTTATGTAAATACCATTTTAAGTTTCAAATTGTTTGGAATAACGAAGTCCGAAATCTATCCATATTTATTCCACTTTTCAAATTTGTGCCTCACTATGGTTGCGTGCGAACGAGAACGACCGTTTTATGCCATTTTTCACTAATTTTCTTTGTGCTTTAATCCAATCATATCTAAATAAAGCATCTTTATAGCGCCGTACTTATCGATTATGTGATCATTTGAACCTTGAATATTAGTTTTAAACACTATAAATTAATTGAAGGCTGTGTTTTTTTGTTGCACAAAATGCATCACTTTATGGAGTTGTTGTATCACCTTACAGGGTTGTCAAACGCTTTGGCAGTCAAGAAAAATGACATTCACTTATACCCTTTTGGCTGTGGTGGAAGTGAGTTTTTGGATTGTGGTGGAAAGCTGTGCCTCACAGAAACGTCGCTTACGAAAGCTTGTTGTGCTTGTCAAAATGTCGCATTGAATTGCCCTGAACTATATGAAAGTTGATGATCAAAATTAAATATATAAATAATAATTATACAAAATAAATATTCAAAAAATGTTGTTTAGTTGTACAATTTTTATGGGTTTTAATTTAATTAATAATGCACATCTTCGTATCTTTATTTTTATTTAGATTCTTCGAAAATGGCGTTTAGGCTCAAGAGTGCTGTGCCGCAAGTTTATAAAAGTGTCGCTTGCAAATTAATAACAAGAAATTCAATAATACCAATTTATCGAGCATTTGGTTTTTTGGCGAATGGAAAAAAAGAAGAAAATACAAAAATTAATCTTGCAAAATCCCAGATTGTGAGTGACCTTCATGCTAAGTTATATTTAATTCCGAACTAACTACGTTATTCTATATATTTTCCACTTCAATGTTATCATTTTTTAATAATTTTCCGATGAGTTCATTACTATTTTTAATGGGTTTTTGGTGAGTGCTGGGATCCGTCATCATGTACTATTGTTTACTTTTGGGTCTTATCTTTTTATTTTAAATTTATTGAAAATTATATATATTTTTCTTATAATGATTTTTTAAGTTTCCAAGGGTTCACGAGACATCCATAGCTCATAAGAATCATAACAAAATGGATTTGACAGTTTTCGAAGAGAGAAACTGAGAGTGATTGGGTGTAGATTAAATTAACTTTTGGCGTGAAGCTGAGTACATAATTCTTTAACTGTTTTCAATATTTTTATATATAACTTCAGTTGGAAGTATTCAGACTTAAAAACGCATTTTCTTTTTACCTTCATTCTTAAAATCGTTTCAATCATGATGATTATAATTTAACTTTTAAAACTCAAATAAAAACCCCTCACACCCTATTAACCACCCCCCAATGCAGTTATGGAATGCCAAGAGGTTGATGAGTCATGCTCCACTGACCAGGGAGATGATCAATGATCGGGTCTTGTTAGTACTCAAATTGTATGACAAGGTCAACCCCGACAAGGTGAGTCATCCCTGGTGTGCTTGGTGTCAAGAATCACATGAAGAAATTCTCAATTTTTCAAAATTAATAATGATATATATGAATAATTAAATTGGTGATAACTTTTGTAAGTTCACTTTTATTTAAATTTTATGGATTGAAGAAAATCCACATAAAACTCATTCCACCACAGCTCACACTGGAGTCCCACTTCCTCAATGATCTTGGTCTCGACTCTCTCGATCATGTGGAAGTGATCATGGCCATGGAGGATGAGTTTGGTGAGTCATTTTCAGTGTAGATGTTGCTGTCATACTTGTTATAGCTCCAGCCATTGCAGTTGTTGTTTATGTGGTGGTTTTTCTTTCCAAGTGCACTAAATAAGTTATCAAATATGCAGTATTTCACTGTGAAAAGTGCATTAGTTCAGTGAAGGAGGCCTCACCTCCATGGCAGTAGTGGCTAGTTGCAAGGCTGGTCATCAAAGGTGTTCAGCTAATTCAACCTCACCAAAAGTTCACACTTCAGACTATTTGCAGGAATATTGCTGTCGTGTGTCTTTGTAGCAGCGTGCCAATGATGGAAAAATTCTTGGTCTCTGTTATAGCCACCATATATCTACCACTGCTAGTGCCATCTGTTGTGGAACCATTGGTATGGACCTAAAGGTCCCTATAGCCTGTTTCATCAATGGTTTGTTAGACCCCCTCCAGTTGAACAATCTGAGACATCAACCTGTCTACTGGTATCTTGAAAATGGAGAGGTGGCGGATGGTTCCAAGGGGTTGGGTGTCTTCTTCCACTAGCTTGAAACACTTTGAATCCCTTGGGAACTCTCCCAATTGAGTCTTCATGAATAAATGTGTGTTTTCTCATTCAAGTCAACCCACCTTAAGTCCAGTGTAGGCAGGTGTGTTTCTGAGTTTCTAAGCGGCTCTACCTGTTTGTTGGAGAGGGTACTGTTACAGGTAGAGAGACAGGTCTGGCAGGCCCAGCTGTGAGTGCTTGAAAGGTGCTCCAAGGCAGGCCTTGTTTGTGGAGCACATCCGGAATGGAATTTTTTCTCACGGTCGAAGCACTCAAGTGGGATCATTGACCTAACCACCCAACCATTGCAAACTTGACACGATTGAATCTGCTTTTGTCTGTTTGTTTGTGAGCTAGGAGAGAATGGCACAGTCGTGAAAGGGTAGGTATTGTAGACGTGACAATGCAAATTTCAGGGATTGTGTGGTAGGAGTGACGTCTGACTGGATAACACTTGAAGGTCGCAACTTTTATCTTCGTCGTCGTTGTTTTTGTTAGTGTTAAATATTGATTTTTTTTGCAACTAGCATTGAGTGAGTTGATGGATCGTGTCAGCGTCCCATGCGGTGGAGATATGATGGAATATCAGCTTACGTCTGCTGCACAGTTGAGAAAAACAATAATTATGAGAACTCCAATTTGTGAAGCGCTAAGTCGGAATTCTGCGCCAATCAAGGCATGATGATTTGAATCTTCACTTGTTTGTAACTTGTTTTTTAAGTATTTCAACTTGTATTTTTTTTTTTGTATTTTATTTTTTATTCGCTCCAACGACAACACAAAACCTCGGCAGGTTTCGAAATTCCAGACTCCGATGCTGAGCGTCTGCTCACACCCGCCACCATTTGTCAGTACATCGCCGACAAGAACGACGTCTACGAGTAGCTATTTTGATAACAAAAACTATAAATTACATGTTTAAAAGTGAATAAAAGGATTTAGGAAGTTACTTTTCTGTTCAATTTATAGACGTTCTTGCGTTGTTAGCTTTCGACTTGGTGTTAACGTAGCGGCGATTGTTGAAGAAGACAAAATGTCGGAAAATCAATAACCGACAACATTTTTTCTCACTTCTTTACTGCGATAAAGACCTTTTGTCAATGTCAGTTTCGTGTTCTCGAGGATTTCTATTAGGTTCCAATAAAGTTGAAGATAGGGTGGTTTTTTTGTGGGTGTTCGGAATTCAGATATGAATTTCAGTTTTAGTTAAAAGATAGTTAATATTAAAAATCGATCTTCTGACCGGGGGACATGATTGAGGCCATAAAAACGTGAATTACTCATTGTTGCTGCAATTTCAATCATAACAATAAAAAAAATAATCGTTCTGTGATAAGAATACTCATTTAATAATATCAGTATTTATGTAAAAATAATAGTATTGATGTTATGATAATATTATTAGCGCAATAATAATGAAAACACCTATTCAATAACTATAAACAACATTTTAATATATATTCAATAATAAGTTATATGAATGTATACAAGATGTAAGCTCGCTAACAAATAGATCATTGAATCCAAGGTTACTCATTTGGTAACTTTTGAAAACTCCTTCCCCAAACTGCTGACTTTAAAGGTTTGTGAGAATTCTAAACGCCTTTTAGATGGTAAAAATAGCAGTTTATCTCGAAAGGAATGTTTTATCGTAATTAAACAGCGGTCGTTTAAAAGTTGACTTCAAGCATACATCGTGTATACAATGATAAGCACAACCATTGCGTAATCGTTCACATACATAGACTGTTTGTATACAAACTACATATCCATATCACACATACATATTTATATTCACATGAAACATTTTATGTGCCTATAAAATCCTCATTTCTTCTCACATCTTCACATAGAACAAATGTACATACAACGTCCGTGTTTACATAAGTACATAAATACATGTTTACACGCATACATCCATACATACATACATACATAAAAAAAACATTTTCATACATGCATACATACATACATATCAGTAGTACACACGTACATACATTCGTAAATACACACCACATACACTCACATACGAGCTAGTACACACATGCACAAAGAATCATTATAATATTGCTGCTGCTGCGTCGATAAGTTGGGATGGCGACGAATTTCGCCAAAACACGCGATTTCGTTTGTGCTTTTATGGAGTCGTGATGCGTGTGATTATTTGCCGAAATGATTTAAGTTAATTTAAACAGAAGAATTGTCAGAAGTTTACGAAAAAAGTTTTCAATTCGCAAAAAAAATTTTAAAAGTAAAACTTTATTCAGCTGAAGGATTATTTTGCATGTGGAAACGGATTCATGGAGGACAGTTGAAGCTGTGGACTAACTTTATGCTCTTTAAATGGTACACCCCTCATACTCTGTACCAATCAATGTACCGATGATTACTTGTTGTGAACGCTAATCTAAGGTAATTATTGTTCCCACTACTAATGGTCTGTACTTTAGGCAGAATAATGAACGGGAGGAAATGCCCAAGTGATGCTGCTATCGTAACCGAATGAGAATTTGTATGTAAACTCCGTGCGGAGTCTTTTCATCTTTTATTTTTTTCTACAAGTATATCATTTCGTTTTTTATTTTTTATCATTGGTGCTGATAATATTGGGAGTAACCATTTGAGAGCTGCCCTTTCATCTTCCATCCTGCAAATTTTCATCAATTTTATCCTCCATCCCACAGAATCGATTCTCACTCACACCATAGATCCACCACCATGTCCAACACCTCGTCAATCACCTCAGAGGCCACTTTTTCCACCCTTTCAACCACCTCTACTGCTGCTGCATTGGATGAGCCAAAACAAGGCCCTGCAAACTTTTCAAACCTCTATTCCTCCTTCCTCAACTGCCAATTGTGCTCACGACCTTACACCCAACCCAAGCTGCTGCCATGCCTCCACACCTTCTGTCAGGCTTGTCTCACGGAATACGTCCCTTTCCAGAGTCTGTCTCTTGTCTGCCCAACTTGTAGCAGGCATGCCATTCTGCCCATTGGAGGAATCTTGAGCCTCCAAAACAATGTCTTCGTCACTCAACTCCTGCACCTGTTGCAGAAAAAAGAGGAGGAAAGTGAAGATTTGAATCTAGCAAGCAATTGTGGAAATAGAATTGAATGTTCAAATGAAGATGTTTTTTTAAACAATCTTTCAAATGGTGATGGTTCTTCACACACGCCTGAAAGTCAACCAAGTAGGAATACATATTTTGAAGAAACAACTTCTCCAAGTGACGACCACTCAAAAAGGCCATCAACTCCTTCTAGTTCCTCCCCTGCATGGCCAGTGCTGAAGTGCCTGCAACACACAAACAACAATTTAAATCTCTACTGCAACAACTGTGAGGCTTTTGTGTGTGTCACGTGCGCACAAAATGAACACACACAACATAATCTTCAAGCCCTCAAAGATGTCAATCAGACCGAAAAAATTTCGCTCAGAATGGTTGGTTAATTTTTTTGAATTCTCAGTGTGAAAACGTTATGGAACATATTTGAACCTGATTTATTGCATTTTTTATTTTTGATCCAATAAGTGTGGTTTACATGTGTCTGTTTCATCCAATTTCTTCCGCAAAGTTTAGCACAATCTTCATTTTTCAGACATTAGAAAAAGTTCGACATCACATGACACCGTTGGAAATATCTTTGAAAAACATCTCGAAAACAATCGAAAAGTTAGAAAGACAAGAAAATGAAAGCCGAGAAAAGCTTGAAAAAAGTTTTGAAGCAATCGCGGAGGCATTGGAAAGACGAAAAAATGACTTGTTAGAAGACCTAAAAGAGAAGAGCGATAACAAAAAAAAAGTTTTAACAAAACAAAGGGATGAATTGACAAAAGTTAAATATACTTACGAAGTTAGTTGCGATTTTATTGAAGGGAAAATAAACGAAAAATTTTCAAATGACTGTCTGGAAAATGGGGAATGTTCTTCAAAAGAAATAGACGTCGTAAATAATCAAGATGAACGAAAAGATGATTCTATAGAGAGAGTCAATGATGATAACGAACATATAAATCAACGAATCGATGATGATAGTGCGTTGCTAATACTAGCAAAGAAAGAACTTCACAGTCACTTTGAATTTCTCTTTCAGACGCCTTTCAAGTTCCCGCCTCATGAAAACCCATTCGTTTTATTCGATGATGGAGTAATCAACAAGCTCACGAATCACCTTCATTCCTCCATTGGCGAAGCATCCATAAAAACAACGGAAAATGACGCTGGCAACGAAACTGCCAACGGAAACAGAAACACCCACGTAGACACAAATAACAGTCAAAAAAATAGCTTGAATAGCACCCACGTCACAAAGCCATCATCTCCTATTATCCAAAAAAACAAAAAGCCATCAGTCAACTTTGATCCTCTGACCACAGGCAAGCATGAACTCGACGCGACGAGGGTGATGCTTGATGGCTTAGAAAAAAGCCTCTCTGATGCACGAGAAAAAGATGTGCTTTTAAGG
>OX387257.1:4735747-4740747 GCA_947562095.1 Branchellion lobata | reverse complement strand
TATCATTTTATAATCTTCTTAATCATCATTATCTCATAATCCGTTTAATCAATTTGCAATTTTTTTCAATTATTTATTCCAATTATATTTATTATCCTGCTTATTTGTAGTCTTTGATACAATTCATGTATTTATTTCATTTCTTATATCGACTGCTTTTCCTCCATCATAGTCATTTTGGAATCTCTATCAGCGCTTTTGATGACGTCAGCTGGAATAACTGAGGTTCCGTAACAAGCACCATTTATACCACTTCGATCTCGGCTACTAATCATCTGTCATCTTGCGCTATATAAAGTCGTAATTTCCCAAAGTAAAGGCTTCCTCTTTTAGAAAGTTAAAAATCCAGGATAAGTTCACTTTTAAATATCCTTCCAACCTTTGATCCTTCACGCACGCGCACTTTTAGTTTTATTTCCATTTTATTTTTCGAAATTTACTGAAAGAAACGATCAGAAATGTCTCTTGCAGCAGACGACAAAGAATCGATCGTTGAAACAATTCATATCATCATCATCATCGTCGTTGAATTACCATTCGTTATTATTATTATTATTATTGTTTTATCACTCTTTTTTTATTATTATATTATTTTTGTATTATTATATTATTATTATTATTATTATTATTATTATATTATTATTCTTTTATTGTTAAATCATAAAATTAACCTAGTATTATCATCATCAAATGACCAGTACTAATATTACTAATCAATATGAGAGTATGAAACTTAGCGACATTATAAACAATAATTATAATCACCAATTAGATTTTGATTACAGATTACAAACACGAATATTATTATAGTGGCATTAACCCCGTAGAGTTTCGAGGCCACTGAGTAACCACACAACTCACTCGTTCATAAATAGAAATCCAAAGTATCAATGCTTAAGTATCATTATTACAACTATTTTGAAGGAAGAAAATCAACTTAAATAATAATAATAATAATAATAATAATAATAATAATAATAATAATAATAACAATAATAATAAAAATAGAAATAAAAACAAAAATAATAAGAAAATAGGAAATCAGTAGCAAGAATAGGAGGGGGTTTGTTCCATGCTTTGCAAGCTTCCGTGTTCAGTCGTCATGGTGATGTTTAGAACCTCACCTCAAACATCCGAACCTTCCCATCTCACTTCCTCAAATCCTTTTCCATCTCCCCCCATCTCCTTTCCCACGTCACCTATTCTTTTACCACCTCTTCTTCCTGTCATTATTCCCCCCTACTCCTCCACCCTTGCTCTCCCTTTCCCCCCCCCCCCCCCCCCCCTCCAATCATCCCATCATTCTTTCCACCATTCTCTACCCCATCAATCCTTCAACGTTCTTTCTCCCTCACTTTTTCCATCATTCTCTGCACCATCAATCCTCCCCCACTCTCTCTCCTTCATTTTCTCTACCGCTCTTTCTCCCATCAACCCTCTAAAATACTTTTCACCATCTTCCTTCGCTACTACCCCTCCACCCATCAACCCTGTTTCAACTTAGCCACCTTGATTGCCTTCTTGGCTCTGAGAGAGGCGGAGGAGGAGGAGGGGTTTTTGGAGGATGAGGAGGAGGAGGAAGGAGAGGTGAGAGGATTGCGACGACTCCACTTGGCGAACATCTCAGGGATGTCGATGTTGTTGTTGGAGGAGAGGAGGTTCATGGACTGTTGCATTTCCTGTGTGTGTGTGTGTGTGTGTGTGTGTGTGTGTGTGTGTGTGTGTGTGTGTGGGAGAAAGGAATAAATGGTTGAATAAGTGAAAAAAAGAATGAATGAAGAACTGAGTGAAAAAATAACTTAATGAGTGAATGGGAAGAGGAATTAATGAGTGAATGGGAAGATGAATTAATGAACCAGAAAAGAAAAGAATGAGAGTGAATGAATGAATGAATGGGTGGGTTAGAGTGACCTTTTGGAGCTCAGAGTCTTGTGTGCTCATCAGCTTGGGGAGGATGAAGATGAAGATGAGGGACACCAGCATCGTCATCACCTTAATTAATTAATTAATTAATTAATTAATTCGTATTTTTCTTCTTTAATTAATTCCATTTTTCTACATGGGTGATTGTTTATCAATCTAGTTGATATGTATAACGGAAATCATTAAAACACTGATTATGATAACAAGTTATAATAATTATGACTAATGCTATTATTGGTGCTGATAACACTTTGAAATATCAGGTCTATTATTCAATAACACTGCACGTAAGTTCCGTGTGATTTAAATGAGCTTCAAATTGATGAGACAATTAAATTAAACTAAATTAAAATAAATTAAATTTTCCATGGCTTTCCTGGATTGAGCTAATTGGGTGATTCCAACAAAAAGACCCAATTCATGACCTAATTTCCAATAAACAAATTTGATAGAGTCAGTACCTTTCATTTAAATCACCTAATAGATCAATTAATTTCCCATGAGGGATGGTTAATTGGATAATGAGGGATGGTTAATTGGATAATGGGGAGTTAATTGGATAATGGGGATTGGGATGATTGAAGAGGGTGTACCATGGGGTTGAAGAGGAAATCGCTGATGTGGAGTTGTTCCCTCTGCTGGAAGTAGTTGATGACACGGTGGCACCGCATGCGCAGCGGATATACCACCATATTGCGGACCACAAATGGCTGGATGTTGTCCAGACCCCGAGCTCTTATCTTGCCCTGCAGGTCCGATGGAAGAAGTGGAATGGGTGGAATAGTGAAGTGTGAGTGAGATGGGTTGTTTTGGTGGATGAAGTATCTTGTGTGATATGAAAATGGTTGGAATAAGTTTGTCAAGATGGATTGATTCATGTGAGATGTGGTTTGTGTATTGTGAAATGTTATGTTGTTTTAAGATATTGCAGCTTCTAGATGGTGGAAATGGACTATTTATTCAAAAAATGTATATCATTTTTTTGTTTATATAATAACTAAGTTTTGCATTACCTTGGAAGTAATTTCCACACGAACAGAGTCAAACTCGAAATTGGGATGAAGTAGCTCCACCACATAGGAGCCTGAAGGAATGCCATTCAAGACAAAGGATCCGTCTGATCTAGAAAAAAAATTATAAAATTAATTAATTAAGTTGGTAAATTTTCAATTTATCATTAAAAATATTATATTTGAAAAGAAAGAAATATGTCATTTAATATTTTCTCAATATAAATGCCATAGTATTTTCTATAAGTTAAAACTCTTATATAGCGTAATAAAAATCTAGATCAATGTATGGTAAAAAATAAAAATTTCTTTTATTCAAAAAAAGTTTTTGTAATGTTATATTTGGCATATTTATCGTTTTGTGAATGCGTAAATTGCAAGTGATAGTGCAACAACAAAAAATCTACTTCAAGAATCCATTGTAGAGGCCTCCTTCCACCACCACTCTAGCCTTGTTCACCCATGACTCGTCTGTCGTGAATTGGTTGATGGCCTTTCCTTCGATTTTGAACAATTCCAAAGGATTATCAACTTCATCGCCTATATCGTTTCCTAAAACAGGTTTCAATACAAATAAAAAACATACAGTATATATCAATAGTTTCACTTGCATTTTAAGTTTATTTTAATTTTTACAATAATATTTAGAAATATCGCTCATTGCATATTTTAAATTGAGTTTAATAACAAAAAACTAATTGATTTTTTCAAATTTCCCAATATTGGAAAAAACATTAGAAAATGGACTTTAATTTTTTTTTCTTAAAAAAATATTTGTTGTTTTAGTTGTGTTTACCTTTAACTTATCCTGGATTTGTTTGAACCTGTTTGAATTTGTTTTCCAAACTTTCTTGCAATTTTTTATCAATTGAGTTTTTTTCCAAGTTTTCTCATTTATTTTAGTTTTGAATTTATTGCTATCATGTTAAACAATATACTTTGAAGTCTGTAAAACCAAATTGAAATTACCCGGCAAAATAGTTTTCAAAAAGAGAAAAAACTATATTTCAAAAAAACAATAAAATGAATGTTGTAGAATGAGCATAACAAAGTCAGCATTTTTATTTTCAACAATTGTTCTTAATCTTACCCAAACTATTTTTTAAGCGTTTTATTAACATAAATTGACATTTAATTCGAGAAACAGTAGTGGCTTATTCAACTAAATTTTACCAACCTGGCAGCAAGGCAGGCGCGAGAAGGGGAGGGCCTATGGAGACAGTTGCGTGGCTGGACAAAAGTCCTTGTGACGCAGGCGACAGTTGTCATAGCGACAACTATGACAAGTCCAAGTACCATGACGGCGGTAACCATGAAAACGACTACAGGGTTGGTTGTCAGGGAGGTGACAACGGTTGTCATGGTGATGGCTATGTTGATGATAAGGAGCTGTGGAAAGAAAACAGCAGGCTGCATAGACAGGTGATGGAGATGGAGGAGGTGAAGAACAAAGAGGTGCAAGGTGGGTGGGTGGGTAGGTGAATGGGTGAGTGGGTGGGTGAATGGGTGAGTGGGTGGATGAATGGGTGAGTGGGTAGGTGAATGGGTGAGTGGGTGGATGAATGGGTGAGTGGGTGGGTGAATGGGTGAGTGGGTGGGTGGAAGAGTGGATAGATGGCTGAGTAGGTGAGTGGAAGAGTGAATAACTGAATAGGTGCTAGGTGAATGGATGGAAGGATGGGTAAGTGGGTAGGTAGAAGATTGAATGAGTGACCGGGTGGAAGACTAAAAAGGTTGGTGAAATAGGGGCAGATGGGGGAATATTTGGTGGCTGGATAGAAAAGAATGGTGGGTAGTTGCGGAGGAGGTTGTGAACTGGTGAGTGTAATGGCCTCATTGATAAATTGTATTGTTGTTTAATTTCGTTGCATTGTTTTGTATTGTTTTTTTACTGTTTCATTGTATTGTATTCTATCTTCATTTTATTCCATATCATTGTATTGTGTATTGTATTTTTTTTATTTTATTATTCTGTAAGTTGTATTTCATTGTATTATGCATTTTATTTTTTTATGTGTGGTTGATATGTCATTTTATAGTGACTTCCTCCGAGTTATAATCTGCTTC
>OX387257.1:4723247-4730747 GCA_947562095.1 Branchellion lobata | reverse complement strand
GATGAAGATGAGTGGAGCAATGGTAATGATTAAGCTCCAGAACAGCCACATCAACGCTACCACAACTCCACACCAACCCTAATCACACCACCACTAACAACAAAAACAACCATCAGTTTGCTACCAACCACAACGCCACAGCCTCATACCACTACACTACATCACACCACACCACACCACACCACACCACACCACACTACATCATACCACACCACACCACCACACCACACTACACCACACTACATCACACCACACTTCACCACACTACACCACACCGCATTACATCACATCACAATACATCACACCACACTACATCACACCCCGCCACACCACACTACACCACACCACACCACACCACCTTACATCACACCACACTACACCACACTACACCACACCACACCACACTATACCACACCACACCACACTACACCATCACACCACACCACACTACATCACACCACACCACACTACACCACACCACACTATACCACACCACACCACACCACACCACACCACACTACATCACACCACACCTCACCACACTACATCACACCACACCACACTACACCACACCACACTATACCACACCACACCACACCACACCACACTACATCACACCACACCACACCACACTACATCACACCACACCACACTACACCACACCACACAGGCAACGGCTGAGTTGCGGAGCAGACGAGAGTTGGATATGCACGTGTTGAAAGAAACATCGTCACAACAATGTTGTTGCTGTTGTTGCTTTTGTTGTTGTTGCTTTTGTTGTTTTTGTTGTTGTTACAGCTGTTACAATTTTTTTCGTTATTGTTGATGCTGTTGAGGTTGCTATCGCTGATGGCGTTGCTGCTATAATTTTTTTTTTTTTTTTAATATTTATTATTATTATTATTATTGTTATTGCCATTGGATGTTTAAAAATGTTTTAATCATTTTCCGTACACCACAGTGAGTGTAGGAAGAGATGAGATGGATGAGTTGCTAAAGAAAGGAAAGAAAATGGAGACAAAGAATAAGGTGGATGGATGATGGATGGATGGATGGATGGATGGATGGATGGATGGATGGATGGATGGATGGATGGATGGATGGATGGATGGATGGATGGATGGATGGATGGATGATGGATGGATGGATGGATGATGGATGATGAATGGATGGATGGAGAAGTGGATGGATAGATGATGGATGGAAGGATAAATGGATGGATGGATGGATTGCATGGTGTTTCAATCAATTTTCTGACTTGTAATCGAATGGATTGTTTTTGTCATTCACTTTCACCTTCCTTTTCTCCATCCACCATTCGTTCCATTTCCATTTTTTATCAAATCCATCCATTCACCCATCCATCCATCCATCCATCCATCCAGGAACTGAGGGATATGTTGCGATATGAGAAAGAAAAATATGATAACTCTCTTAACCAACTCAAGCTGGCCTTGCATAGGGTGGATGGATGGATGGATGGGTGGATAGATGAATAGATGGGTAGATAGATGGATGGATGGATAGATATATGGATAGATGGATGGGTAGATGAATAGATGGGTGGATAGATGGATGGATGGATGGATGGATATATGGACAGATTGATAGCTGGATTGGTTGGTGGATAGATGGATGATCCATCACCACCACCACCAGTCAGAACGATCCAATGAAGAGAACAAGGTCTACATTTCACAACTCCAGACCACCATCGACCAACTGAACAACAACAACAACAAAGCCAAAAATAACATCAATAACAATAATAATAATAATAATAATAATACTACAAATACTGCTTATAACACTAATGATGACGTCAAAAACAACGTCAACAACAACAACAACGATCTCTCTCAACTGCTCAGGAGGGCTCTTGACGAGGCCTCTCAGTACAAAGACATCGCTGAACTCATGCGGTTGTTGTTGTCGCTGTTTTGTTTTTGTTTTAAATATTATTGTTGTTGTTGCTGTTTCATTTTTGTTGTTGTTTTTGTTTTGTTGTTCTTGGTGTTTCATTGTTGTTGTTGTTATTATTATTTGTTATTGTTATTATAACTTTTTTCATTTATTCCATTATTTTTATTATTTCATCATTATTTTTTATTTTGCTGTATTATTTTTTTATTTTTTAAAAACTGTTTTTTTTTTTTTTTTTTTCTTTTTTTTTATCTATCACTGGTTAATTTTATTTTTATTACTCATGCATCTTTTTTTCATCACTATTTTTGTATGTTAATATCATCATCATCATCATCATCATCATCATCATCATCATCATCATCATCATCGTCATCATCATCGTCATCATCATCATCATCGTCATCATCATCACAGTAACATGGCTACGAGCGCTGAGGCGAAGATAAAGAAGTACGAGAATGGAATGAGGGAACATGAAAGAGTGGTGGAGGAGGTGAGGTGGTGATGAGGAGGATTGATGTATGGAAGACTGGATGAATGGATGGATTCCTCATTCAAATAATGAATACAGGAATGAATGAATGAATGAATGAATGAATACAGGGATGAATGGATGAATGAATGAATGAATGAATGAATACAGGGATGAATGAATGAATGAATGAATACAGAGATGAATGAATGAATGAATGAATGAATGAATGAATGAATGAATACAGGGATGAATGAATGAATGAATGAATGAATGAATGAATACAGGGATAAATGAATGAATGAATGAATACAGGGATGAATGAATGAATGAATGAATGAATGAATGAATACAGGGATGAATGAATGAATGAATGAATACAGGGATGAATGAATGAATGAATGAATGAATGAATACAGGGATGAATGAATGAATGAATGAATACAGGGATGAATGAATGAATGAATGAATACAGGGATGAATGAATGAATGAATGAATGAATGAATGAATACAGGGATGAATAAATGAATGAATGAATGAATGCAGGGATGAATGAATGAATGAATGAATACAGGGATGAATAAATGAATGAATGAATGAATGCAGGGATGAATGAATGAATGAATGAATGCAGGGATGAATGAATGAATGAATACAGGGATGAATGGATGAATGAATGAATACAGGGATGAATGAATGAATGAATGAATGAATACAGTGATGAATGAATGAATGAATGAATACAGGGATGAATTGATGAATGAATGAATGAATGAATACAGGGATGAATGGATGAATGAATGAATGAATGAATACAGGGATGAATGGATGAATGAATGAATACAGGGATGAATGGATGAATAAATGAATGAATAAAGTGATGAATGAATGAATGAATGAATGAATACAGTGATGAATGAATGAAAGAATGAAGAAATAAATTAGTGAAAATTTCTCCAATAATTGGTTGGCAGGTTGCCAGTTTAAAACGGAATGTGACGTCATTGGAGCAAGAAAAGCTTTCATTGGTGGAGCAAAAGGTCCAATCAGAGAATGTTTTGCAGTCCACCATCCTCAAGCAGGTGGCATCAAACAGTGGTGAAAATCATCTATCCTCCCATCTATCCAACCTTTATCAATTCATTCATCCATCTATCCATTCACTCATTCATCCGACTCATCAATTCATCCATCCATCTGTCCATCCGCTCATTCATTCGACTCTTATCAATTCATTCATCCATCTATCCTTCATTTATTGATCCATCCATCCATACATCATCCAGCATCCATCCATCCATCCATCCACCCATCCTTTATGCACCTCTCAGGAGGCGCTGATAAATGACATGAGGAAGAGTTTGGATGAGTCGGAAAGTGTCATCAAGTGAGGGTGTATAATAATAATAATAATAATAATAATAATAATAATAATAATATTATTATTATTATTATTATTATTATTATTATTATTATAAATTATAATATTGAGCATAATCTTTTGTTAAAAAAATAGAATCATAAGCTTAGTTTTTTCATTACTATTACTATTAATACTATATTATTACTATTACTACTGATGGTAGTTTTTAAATTCTTTGAAACTCTTCTTCCTTCTCTTCTTCCTTCTTTTCCTCTTCCTCCTCCTCTTCCTTTTCCTCTTCCTCCTTCTTCTTTTCCTCTTCCTCCTCCTCTTCCTTTTCCTCTTCCTCCTTCTTCTTTTCCTCTTCCTCCTCCTCTTCTTTTCTTCTTCCTCCTCCTTCTTCTTCTCTTCTTTCTCTTCCTTCTCTTCCTTCTCCTTCTCCTCCTTCTTCTCTTCCTTCTTCAATTCTTTCCTAATATTTCCACCCACTCTCACATTCCTTTCTTTCTTTCTCAACATCTTTTTACCCTTTTTCCACCTTTTCCCCCCACCCCCCCTCCCTTTTTTTTCACCCTCCCTCCTTTTTCTTTCACCCTCCCTCCCCCCTTCCTATCCCAACAGCCAACAACGACACAAACTCACCTCGACGGAGGGGCAGTTGACGAGTGTGCAGGAACGATTGAGTGTGCAAGAGGTGGTGAGGAGGAGTAATGAGGAACTGGAGAGGTGGGTGAGGAGAGGGTGAATGGATGGATGGATGGATGGATAAATGTATGGATGAATATGGAGATATGAGAAGATGGAAAGGTGGATGGATGTATGGATGAATGTAGGGATATGAAAAGATGGAAGGGTGGATGGCTGGATGGGAAGGTAAATGGATGAATTGATGTATAGATGAATGTAGGGTTGGATGGATGGGTGAATGGACGAATATGAAGTTAGGAAAGATGGATGAATGAATGGATGGATGGATAAATGGGGGGGTTGTGTGGGGAAGGAAAAGTCAATGAGTTGTGAGGAAGGGAAGTTGATAGACAGGATCTTTGAAGTCTGAAGTGAGTGAGGGGGTAGGCGTTATGGACTGAAAGTGAAAAATTAAGTTTTTTTTTCTATTATTATTATTTTTTTTATTTTATTTTTATTTTCATTTTTTTAAATTGTTTTATTTTTTCAAATTTTATTATTATTTTCATAGCTTTTTATATTTTTTTATAACAGAGAAAACAAGAGGTTACTTCAAGACGCAGAAATTCTTTCAACCAAGCTCCAAGTATCATCATCACCATCATCATCATCATCACCATCATCATCATCACCATCATCATCATCATCACCATCATCATCATCATCATCATCATCATCATCATCATCATCATCATCACCATCATCATCATCATCATTATATCACACAACATTTTTTACTACCACCACAACTTTTTCACAACCACACCACCAAAATTTTCCGCCACACCACCACAGCAACCACACTATTACAACCACACCACCACAACAACCACACCACTAAAACCACCACTACAACCACACCACCACAACAACTACACTACTCCACAACCACAAAACACCACATCACACAACCACCACACCACCACAACAACCAAACCACACAAAAACCACCACAACAAAAGCACCACACAACAACCACAATTACACTACCACACCACACAACACACCACACAACACACCCCACACCACACCTCACCACAACAACCACACCACACAACTACCACAACCACACCACACCACCACAACCACACCACACAGCCACCACACCACCACACACTACACAACCACCACAACCCCCTTATACCACACCACACCACACTACAACAACCACACCACAACCACACCACACCACACCACTCAAGGACTTGGAGCAGGGCTTCAGCAGCCAGCGCAAGAGCAACCAGCAGCTGACAGCCTCCAACAACGACCTCTTGCTGGAGTTGCAACGATGTCAACGTGTTATTGCCTCCAAGGTGGATGTATGGGTGCTTGTATGAGTGGTTGTATGGGTGGTTATGGCTTTTTTTTCCACATGGTTAGCTCACTTCCATCCACCCACAATGTCCTCTTTTTAGTTACCCTCACACCCACTATATCATTACTACCCACTCCTTCAGACACTTCATTCAACTTCCTCCACTCATCCACCCATACACTCCATCTCCGTTCAACCATTCGCAAACTATTTCTCTCCAAATTTAACAACTTTTCCAATCTCTTCCCACACCCATCAACCCTTTACCACACCCACCAACCCCCTCCTACACCCACCAACCCCCTCCTACACCCACCAACCCCCTCCTACACCCACCAACCCCCTCCTACACCCACCAACCCCCTCCTACACCCACCAACCCCCTCCTACACCCACCAACCCCCTCCTACACCCACCAACCCCCTCCTACACCCACCAACCCCCTCCTACACCCACTAACTTCTTTCCACACCCACCAACCCCCTCCTACACCCACCAACCCCCTCCTACACCCACCAACCCCCTCCTACACCCACTAACTTCTTTCCACACCCACCAACCCCCTCTTACACCCACCAACTCCCTCCTACACCCACCAACCCCCTCTTACACCCACCAACTCCCTTCCACACCCACCAACCCCCTCTTACACCCACCAACCCCCTCCTACACCCACCAACCCCCTCTTACACCCACCAACTCCCTTCCACACCCACCAACCCCCTCCTACACCCACCAACCCCCTCCTACACCCACTAACTTCTTTCCACACCCACCAACCCCCTCCTACACCCACCAACCCCCTCTTACACCCACCAACCCCCTCCTACACCCACCAACCCCCTCCTACACCCACCAACCCCCTCCTACACCCACCAACCCCCTCTTACACCCACCAACCCCCTCCTACACCCACCAACCCCCTCCTACACCCACCAACTTCTTTCCACACCCACCAACCCCCTCTTACACCCACCAACTCCCTTCCACGCCCACCAACCCCCTTCCACACCCACTTACCTCCCTCCCCACCCCACAGGACCAGCAGCAACAACGCACGGAGGAGAAGTTGAGAGATCGGCAACAGGAAATAGATCGTCTCCAGGCCTTCTCCACTCACCTCCACACCCACCTCACCACCAAGGAGGAGGAGCTTATGGCGAAGGGGACAGAGTTAAAAGTGATGATTGACACGTGTCATGCTCTGGAATCCTCCAATCGTAAGGTTTGTGCACGAACTTCTTGAAGCTGATTGGTTGGTGTTTTCGGTTCTTTGGGTTTTTTATCGATGCTATTTTTTCTCTAAAACCAAACTTGTTTCACTCATTTTTTCATCCATCACCCACCCATCTCATCCATCTCACCCACCCACCCATCCATCTCATCCACCTCACCCACCCATCTCATCCACCTCACCCACCCATCTCATTCACCTCACCCACCCATCTCATCCATCACCCACCCATCTCATCCATTTCACCCACCCATCTCATCCATCTCACCCACCCATCTCATCCATCACCCACCCACCCATCTCATCCACCTCACCCACCCATTTCACCCACCTCACCCACCCATCTCATCCATCACCCACCCACCCATTTCATCCACCTCACCCACCCATTTCGTCATCCATTTCACCCACCCATCTCATCATTCATTTCACCCACCCATCTCACCCACAAGCACACCATTACAACATTACCACATCTCATCACTACTTGCATCACAGTATC
>OX387257.1:4715747-4718247 GCA_947562095.1 Branchellion lobata | reverse complement strand
TCCATCACTCTGTCCATCATTCCATCCATCACTCTGTCCATCATTCCATCCATCACTCTGTCCATCATTCCATCCATCACTCTGTCCATCATTCTGTCCATCCATCCATCCATCATTCCATTCATCCATCACTGTCCATCATTCCATCCATCCATCCATCACTCTGTCCATCATTCCATCCATCACTCTGTCCATCATTCCATCCATCACTCTGTCCATCATTCCATCCATCACTCTGTCCATCATTCCATCCATCACTCTGTCCATCATTCCATCCATCACTCTGTCCATCATTCCATCCATCACTTTTTCCATCATTCCATCCATCACTTTGTCCATCATTCCATCTACCTATCCATCCTTTTTCTTTCATTTTAGCTATCTAGAGCGCCGCTTAACAAAATGCTAAAGGTTCCATACAAATTCCTTGATTAGATTAGATTAGGTTAGAATAAAATAGATTAGATTGGAATATATTAGATTAGATTAGATTAGTTTAGAATAGAATAGATTAGATTAGATTAGACTAGATTAGAATATTTTAGATGAGAATAGATTATCTATCTGATTATTCCTTCGTCTTTCCAATCTTATACCTTACTCTCAATCACCCAGCTTCATCCTTTAATCATCCGTTTCATCTCTAGTTTTGTAGCTATATGACTATCCACCCGTTCTTCCCTCCATCTTCTCATTCCTCCACCCACCTACCTACTTTTCCGTCGATCCATCATTTGTCATCCCGTTCATTCACATATTCCTTCATAATTATTCCATCCCCCCATCAATCCATCCATCCTACTTATTCTTTTCATCATCTCATCCATTCATTTATTCATCCTTCCATCTTTCTATTCATTCATCCATCCATCTTTCTATTCATTCATCCATCCACTTATTTATCCATTCATCCATCCATTTATCTATTCATTCATCCATCCATCTATCTATTTATTCATTCATCCATTCATCTATTCATTCATCCATCCATCTATTCATTCATCCATCCATCTATTTATTCATCCATCAATCTATTCATTCATCCATCCATCTATCTATTTACTCATCCATTTGTTCATCCGTTTATTTATCCATTTGGCAACCATCCGACATCATTTAACTCATACTTTTTATTATCACTTCAATTAATTCATCTTACAATCTTCTTATCCATCCATCCATTTATCAGTCTATTCATCTTTTTTTCCATTCATCCATTCATCTTTCTTCCATCCATCCCCCACCCTGATTATCCACCCAATTAAGACTGCACCAACTCCATTTTGCTCAAAAAGATTTTACAAAATCTAAAATTCAATTAAAATATCTAACTATTCATTGATTCATTCATCCATTCATTCATCCATTCATCCATCCACCCATTCACTTACGTATTCATTCATCCATTCATCCAACCGTCTCTCCCGCCCTTTATTTATTTACCCGTCTATCCATCAACCGCAAGGGTATACGCAATGTTTATATCCATCCACATTTTCATCTATTCATCCATTCATCTATTCATCCATCCATCTGTTCATTCATTCATCTATTCATTAATCCATTTGTTAATTAATCCATCTATTCATTCATCCATCCATCCATTCATCCATCTATCTATCCATCTATCCATCCATCCATCCATCTATTCATCCATTCATTTATTCATCCACCTATCTATCCATCTATCCATCCATCCATCCATCTATTCATCCATTCATTTATTCATCCGCCTATCTATTTATCCATCTATCTCTTCATCCACCCATTACTAATTCTTTCATGCATGCATCCATACCTTATTCATTCATTCATGCATGCATCCATACCTTATTCATTCATTCATGCATGCATCCATACCTTATTCATTCATTCATGCATGCATCCATTCATTTATTCATTCGTTCATGCATGCATCCATTCATTTATTAATTCGTTCATGCATTCATCCATTCATTTATTCATTCGTTCACGCATGCATCCATTCATTTATCCATTCGTTCACGCATGCATCCATTCATTTATTCATTCGTTCACGCATGCATCCATTCATTTCTTCACTGATTTTCAACTTTTTCTTTTCATCCAACTACTTGAATTATTCACTTCAGTTTTGATTCACCATTCTTGACCGCTTTCCCCACTTCACTCACTTCAATTTCACCCTTTTTTATCCCCACCCATTCCTTCCTCCACCATTCCTTCTTCCACCATTCCTTCCTCCACCATTCCTTCCTCCACCATTCCTTCTTCCACCATTCCTTCCTCCACCATTCCTTCCTCCACCATTCCTTCCTCCACCATTCCTTCCTCCACCATTCCTTCTTCCACCATTCCTTCCTCCACCATTCCTTCCTCCACCATTCCTTCCTCCACCATTTCTTCCTCCACCATTTTTTCCTCCACCATTCCTTCCTCCACCATTCCTTCCTCCACCATTCCTTCCTCCAACATTCCTTACTCCACCATTCCTTCCTCCACCATTCCTTCCTCCACCATT
>OX387257.1:4702864-4708047 GCA_947562095.1 Branchellion lobata | reverse complement strand
TGTGTGTGTGTGTGTGTGTGTGTGTGTGTGTGTGTGTGTGTGTGTGTGTGTGTGTGTGTGTGTGTGTGTGTGTGTGTGTGTGTGTGTGTGTGTGTGTGTGTGTGTGTGTGTGTGTGTGTGTGTGTGTGTGTGTGTGTGTGTGTGTGTGTGTGTGTGTGTGTGTGTGTGTGTGTGTGTGTGTGTGTGTGTGTGTGTGTGTGTGTGTGTGTGTGTGTGTGTGTGTGTGTGTGTGTGTGTGTGTGTGTGTGTGTGTGTGTGTGTGTGTGTGTGTGTGTGTGTGTGTGTGTGTGTGTGTGTGTGTGTGTGTGTGTGTGTGTGTGTGTGTGTGTGTGTGTGTGTGTGTGTGTGTGTGTGTGTGTGTGTGTGTGTGTGTGTGTGTGTGTGTGTGTGTGTGTGTGTGTGTGTGTGTGTGTGTGTGTGTGTGTGTGTGTGTGTGTGTGTGTGTGTGTGTGTGTGTGTGTGTGTGTGTGTGTGTGTGTGTGTGTGTGTGTGTGTGTGTGTGTGTGTGTGTGTGTGTGTGTGTGTGTGTGTGTGTGTGTGTGTGTGTGTGTGTGTGTGTGTGTGTGTGTGTGTGTGTGTGTGTGTGTGTGTGTGTGTGTGTGTGTGTGTGTGTGTGTGTGTGTGTGTGTGTGTGTGTGTGTGTGTGTGTGTGTGTGTGTGTGTGTGTGTGTGTGTGTGTGTGTGTGTGTGTGTGTGTGTGTGTGTGTGTGTGTGTGTGTGTGTGTGTGTGTGTGTGTGTGTGTGTGTGTGTGTGTGTGTGTGTGTGTGTGTGTGTGTGTGTGTGTGTGTGTGTGTGTGTGTGTGTGTGTGTGTGTGTGTGTGTGTGTGTGTGTGTGTGTGTGTGTGTGTGTGTGTGTGTGTGTGTGTGTGTGTGTGTGTGTGTGTGTGTGTGTGTGTGTGTGTGTGTGTGTGTGTGTGTGTGTGTGTGTGTGTGTGTGTGTGTGTGTGTGTGTGTGTGTGTGTGTGTGTGTGTGTGTGTGTGTGTGTGTGTGTGTGTGTGTGTGTGTGTGTGTGTGTGTGTGTGTGTGTGTGTGTGTGTGAATTTGTGAACAATATAAATGTTGGAACATTTTGGCCTTGTTTCAAGAGTTTTGTTCATAAACACACTGATGAAAGACCTCTTGCCTTCTTCTCTCCCCCCTCTTACACTTCCTCTTTCTCTTCAATTTCTTCTTCCTCCTCATCTTCTTCTTCCTCTTCATCTTCTTCTTCCTCCTCATCTTCTTCTTCCTCTTCATCTTCTTCTTCCTCCTCATCTTCTTCTTCCTTCTTTTCCTCTTTTTTTTCCTCTTCCTCTTCTTTTTTTTCCTCCTCTTCTTCTTCCTCCTCTTCTTTTTCCACTTCGACGATTAAGCGTGTCGGCCTCAATTAACAGATTGCATCATTTCCTGATTGTTGGCACTCTGAAATTATCTGCTCCGCTTGCTCTCGTTTCTGCTGTTGTTGTTGCTAATGTTGCTGCTGATGTTGCTGCTGATGTTGCTGCTGATGTTGCTGCTGATGTTGCTGCTGATGTTGCTGCTGATTTTGCTGCTGATGTTGCTGCTGCTGTTGCTGCTGATGTTGCTGTTGTTGTTGCCGTAGCTGCTGATGTTGCTGATGTTGCTGATGCCACTGCTGCTGTTACTGATGTTGTTGTAAATTTTGTTTCTGTTGTTGTTTTGCAATTGTTCTCTTATTTATATCTGTTGTTAAGGTTTCTATTGTGGCGCTTGTTGTTGTAGTTGCTTCTGCTGTTTTTTTTGTTTGTGTTGTATTGTCGTTGTTGTTGCTATTGCTGTTGTTGTTGTTATTGCTGTTGTTGTTGCTATTGCTGTTGTTGTTGTTGTTATTGCTGTTGTTGTTGCTATTGCTGTTGTTGTTGTTGTTATTGTTGTTGGTGTTGTTATTGTGATGGTGGTTGCGGTGATTTTGTTGTTGTTGTTAGCGGTGAGTTTGTTGTTGTTTTTTTCTGGTATGACCTAGTTTTTAGTCTTATTTTCCGTAAAGACTTCATTTCCAGAGTTTTTGAATGTCCATTTCCGACGATTTCTTCCATGTTGCAATCTCCATGTTTCCCGCTATTGTTCATCTCATTCCTGCTTCCTCATGTTCGTCTTTGAGTTCTCGTTTGCGTTTATTATCTTTGGTTTCATTATCTTTTGTTTTATTATCTTTGGTTTTATTATCTTTTGTTTTGTTCATGTTACTTTTTGATTTGTTCATGTTCTCTTGTTTTGTTCATATATACTCTCTTGTTTTATTCATGTTTTCTTTTGTTTTGTTTATGTTTTTGTTTTGTTTTGTTCATGTTTACATTTCTCTTGTTTTGCGTTCCCTCCTTTTATTACGTGTCTCGTTCTTTTATTGCTTTTCAACGCGTTTTTAGAGAATAAAAACATATGTGCAATATTTTCAAGTTTTGTGATGTTTGTGGCGTTTGTGATGTTTGTGGCGTTTGTGGCGTTTGTGGCGTTTGTGATGTTTGTGGCGTTTGTGGCGTTTGTGATGTTTGTGGCGTTTGTGATGTTTATGGCGTTTGTGGCGTTTGTGATGTTTGTGGCGTTTGTGGCGTTTGTGGCGTTTGTGGTGTTTGTGGCGTTTGTGGCGTTTGTGATGTTTGTGATGTTTGTGGCGTTTGTGATGTTTGTGGCGTTTGTGGCGTTTGTGATGTTTGTGGCGTTTGTGATGTTTATGGCGTTTGTGGCGTTTGTGATGTTTGTGGCGTTTGTGGCGTTTGTGGCGTTTGTGGTGTTTGTGGCGTTTGTGGCGTTTGTGATGTTTGTGATGTTTGTGGCGTTTGTGATGTTTGTGGCGTTTGTGGCGTTTGTGGCGTTTGTGATGTTTGTGATGTTTGTGGCGTTTGTGGCGTTTGTGATGTTTGTGGCGTTTGTGGCGTTTGTGGCGTTTGTGATGTTTGTGATGTTTGTGGCGTTTGTGGCGTTTGTGGCGTTTGTGATGTTTGTGGCGTTTGTGATGTTTGTGATGTTTTTGGCGTTTGTGATGTTTGTGATGTTTGTGATGTTTGTGGCGTTTGTGATGTTTGTGGCGTTTGTGACGTTTGTGATGTTTGTGGCGTTTGTGATGATTGTGATGTTTGTGGCGTTTGTGATGTTTGTGGCGTTTGTGATGTTTGTGGCGTTTGTGATGTTTGTGGCGTTTGTGATGTTTGTGGTGTTTAAGATGTTTGTGGCGTTTGTGATGTTTGTGGCATTTGTGATGTTTGTGGCGTTTGTGATGTTTGTGGCGTTTGTGATGTTTGTGGCGTTTGCGATGTTTGTGGCGTTTGTGATGTTTGTGGCGTTTGTGATGTCTGTGGCGTTTGTGATGTTTGTGGTGTTTTTGATGCTTGTGGTGTTTAAAATTTGTGTGATGTTTGTGGCGTTTGTGATGCTTGTGACGTTTGTGGTGTTGTGATGTTTGTGGTGTTTGTGATGTTTGTGGCGTTTGTGATGTTTTTGATGTTTGTGGCGTTTGTGATGTTTGTGGCGTTTGTGATGCTTGTGACGTTTGTGATGTTGTGATCTTCCTATTTACAAAAAAACAAAAACGAAAATAAGAATAAGTCCTATTCGAAAACATTTTAAGCAACAATAAAAACAGCAAAAAAAATAAAACCAACAACAACAGCCACAATAAAAATACCAATAAAAAAAACAACAACAGCAACAATGACAACAACAACATCAACAACAACAGCAACAACAAAATCAACAACAGCAACAACAACATCAAGAATAACAACATCAACAACAACAGCAACAACAACACCAACAACAAGGAATCAACAAACTCAACAACGACAACACTAGCAACTACAACACTAAACAACCAGTATAACTTCATGGCACCAACACGTTCGAAAAAGATTCTGGACTCCAAAAAGTCTTTGAGAGCATAATCTTGCTTCGAGAAGACAAAGAAGATTATGAAGATTAAGGAAATGGTTTCATTATTAATCATCCATGTGTTGAAGAAGACAGGGAAATCTTAACAATCTAATCCGATCTGATTTAATCAAGAAATTTATAACGCGCCCTTCAGCACTATGTTTGAAAGCGCAAACAAGATTTGAAAAAGATTAAACAAGTTGAAAGGGATTTGAACAATTAAAAAAAAATTTAAAGAATTTTTTTTGAAGTTTAAATTATTTTGAAAGAAATGAAATTATTTTAAAAAGTTGAGAGTGTTTCAGGCACTCCAAAACGAACAGCTTTGAACAGCTTCGAAATGTCATTGACTAGAATTGAACATCTAATCTAATCTAATCTAATCTAATCTAATCTAATCTAATCTAATCTAATCTAATCTAATCTAATCTAATCTAATCTAATCTAATCTAATCTAATCTAATCTAATCTAATCTAATCTAATCTAATCTAATCTAATCTACTCTACTCTAATCTAATCTAATCTAATCTAATCTAATCTAATCTAATCTAATCTAATCTAATCTAATCTAATCTAATCTAATCTAATCTAATCTAATCTAATCTAATCTAATCTAATCTAATCTAATCTAATCTAATCTAATCTAATCTAATCTAATCTAATCTAATCTAATCTAATCTAATCTAATCTAATCTAATCTAATCTAATCTAATCTAATCTAATCTAATCTAATCTAATCTAATCTAATCTAATCTAATCTAATCTAATCTAATCTAATCTAATCTAATCTAATCTAATCTAATCTAATCTAATCTAATCTAATCTAATCTAATCTAATCTAATCTAATCTAATCTAATCTAATCTAATCTAATCTAATCTAATCTAATCTAATCTAATCTAATCTAATCTAATCTAATCTAATCTAATCTAATCTAATCTAATCTAATCTAATCTAATCTAATCTAATCTAATCTAATCTAATCTAATCTAATCTAATCTAATCTAATCTAATCTAATCTAATCTAATCTAATCTAATCTAATCTAATCTAATCTAATCTAATCTAATCTAATCTAATCTAATCATTTATACAGCGCTGATTCCACACTGTTCAAGAGCGCTTAAATTCATAAAAGTTTGAAACGCGAAATTCTTCAATAGTTCAAAATTTATTTTCAAAAAAATGAGAAAAACATTTTTTATTGATTTTATCAGCTCCTCCGAGGCATTTGCAAACTGTGCGCTATAAAAAAATGTGCGTTAACTAATTTATATGAATTCAATCGAAAGTTAATCTCAAAAAAAATTGAAAA
>OX387257.1:4695364-4697864 GCA_947562095.1 Branchellion lobata | reverse complement strand
GACGGCGATGATGATGACGGAGATGCTCAAATAAAAATGTACAACCACGACTACTACAACTATTACCAACAACTTGGCCAACAAAAACTCGACGACAAGACTAAAACAATACACAGCTACACTCAACAACAACAACAGCAACAACATCTATACAACAACAACGACGACGACGCAAACAACAACAACAACAACATCAACAACAACATCAACGACAGCATCAATGACAGCATCAATGACAGCATCAATGACAGCAACAACGACAGCTACCCTCTCAACTACCACCCCTCCTACTTCCCCTTCAGCACCCACTACAACACCTCTTCCTTCTTTCTCCATCCCTACTTCCTACAACACCATGGCAACTATCACAGCAACCTCACAACACCCTATAACCCCAACGACGATGACAACAACAACAACAACAATGATAACAATAATAATAACAACAACCATAACAATAATAAAAATGACGTTATTTTAAACACTGATGACGTATTGAACCCTGTTGCATATGATAGTGACCTCAGGAATATTCATAATCTTCCGGAAACTGAAGGCGACAGCGTTCGAGTCACGTGTGATGTTGCCAAAAATAGAAGCAGTGGTGCTAAAAACAGAAGTGGTGTTGCTAAAAATACACATGGTGAAGAAGTAAAATCTAGGTTCAAATCGTCATCATCATCAGCATCCATCTTTCCATCATCATCGTTATCTTCGTCTTCATCTTCATTTCCGTTTCCGTTCTCATTTTCTTCCTCTCACCTTTCTTCTTCTCATCTTCTGTCTTCTTCTTCTTCTTCTTCTTCTTCCTTTTCCTCTTCTTCTTCTTCTTCTTCTTTTTATCCTTTTTCTTCTCATTCTTCCTCTTCTCATTCTTCTTCTTTTTTATATTCTCCTCATTCTAATCCTTCTTCTTCTTTTTCTTCTTTTTCTTCTTCTTCCTCTTCCTTTTCTTTTCCTTTTCCTTTTTCATCTTCAAATATTTCGACTTCGTTATCACTAGCAAATACAGCCTATACCTCATCATCATCATCATCATCATCATCAACATACGCATCATTTCCATATTCATCATCACCACCCCTACAACCCCCTCATTCATCTTCTCCACCAAAACCACTCCATCCATCACTTCATCCATCACTTCATCCATCACTCCATCCATCACTTCATCCATCACTTCATCCATCACTCCATCCATCTTCAACAAACCATTCATCCCTCCATCCATCCCCCCTTCCAGCCCCCCATCCCTTCTCAACAATCCATCCCTCACTCCATCTATCTTCCCCATCCCATCCATCATCCAAATCATCATCCTCCCTCTATTCATCATCACATTCACCATCATTAGTCATCTCATCATCTGCTTTGTCATCAATCTCTTCCTCCATTTCCTTAGCTTTTTCCACTTCTTTTTCCTTTTCCTCTTTTGTTTCCTCTTCTTCTTCCTCCTCTTCATTCCTTTCTTCTTTCAATCCTCATTCACGTTTGGCAACCATGTTGGAGGCGAAAAATGAAATCGATTGGAAGAATAACATTTATGAAAGAAAAAAATATATAAACATCAACAACAATGACATGAATAATAATAATTATTATTATGCTGATAATGATAATACTAATACTACTACTACTACTACTACTACTATTACCACTACTACTACTACTACTACTACTACTACTACTACTACTACTACTACTACTACTACTACTACTACTACTACTACTACTACTACTACTAATAATAATAATAATAATAATAATAATAATAATAATAATAATAATAATAATAATAATAATAATAATAATAATAATAATAATAACAATAATGATAATAGTTTTGTTGTTATCCTTGAAGCTAAACACAACAACAACAACAACAACAACAACAACAACAACAACAACAGCGACAACAACAGCGACAACAACAACAACAACAACAACAGCGACACAAGGGCTATGAATAGAAATACTAACAAAAGTATCATATTGAATGAGAAGTCCATCGACAAAGCGATGCATAAAATAAAATATACTAACGCTAATAATAACAATAATACAAATTACAATAATAATAATAATGATAATAATAATATTAATAGTAATAATAAGAATAATAAAAATCCGACGGTGGCTCGTGAGGATGTGGATGACGATGATGATGACGGTGATGAGGCTGATAATGATGATAATGATAATGATGGTGATGATGCTGATAATTATGATAATGATAATGATGGTGATGATGCTGATAATGATGATACAAAACATGTAAACAATCGTAACACACAAGATGCACATAACAACAAGAAAAACAACAACAACAACAGAAATAATAATATTACTGCCACTACTACTACTACTACTGCTACTACCGTTACTACTATTACTAATAGTAATAATGATAATTATAGTGATAAATTTGATAATGAAAATGATAACAATAACAACGCTAACAAAGGCAACAATAACAACAACAATGCAAAGAAAAGCAACA
>OX387257.1:4680364-4690364 GCA_947562095.1 Branchellion lobata | reverse complement strand
TGATGATGTTGGAAGCACTCAAGTAATTAAGAGGGATACAAATAATAATAATAATAATAATAATAATAATAATAATAATAACAAAAAAATAAATAATAATAATAATAATAATAATAATAATAATAATAATAATAATAATAATAATAATAATAATAATAATAATAATAATAATAATAATAATAATAATAATACCAATAATAATAATAATAATAATAATAATAATAATATCTCAAATAACAATTTTCTGTTAAAAACTCATCGGGATGAGCCGAATGAATGGATGTCAAGCGATCAATTTGGTTCGCTCATATCTATTGTGTGTTTGAAGAGGACTGGGTGTTCCCATAGTATCTGTTGCCATGGTATCTGTTGCCATGGTATCTGTTGGCATGGTATCTGTTGGCATGGTATCTATTGGCATGGTATCTGTTGCCATGGTATCTGTTGACATGGTATCTGTTGGCATGGTATCTGTTGGCATGGTATCTATTGGCATGGTATCTGTTGCCATGGTATCTGTTGACATGGTATCTGTTGGCATGGTATCTGTTGGCATGGTATATGTTGCCATAGTATCTGTTGCCATGGTATCTGTTGCCATGGTATCTGTTGACATTTTATCTGTTGGCATGGTATCTGTTGGCATGGTATCTGTTGGCATGGTATCTTTTGGCATGGTATCTGTTGGCATGGTATCTATTGGCATGGTATCTGTTGGCATGGTATCTGTTGGCATGGTATCTGTTGGCATGGTATCTGTTCGATAAACCCCAGTTATACAAACCCATCCATACAAACGGGTGTACACTTATAAAAACACACCTATACAAATCCACTTCCCACGGTTGATGTATGCAAGTTTATATATACATACAATAATATACATACGCATAAACGCACATTAGTACACATACATACAATTGCATATTCACATACACACGTACATTTGCATGTTCACGCACACACACACACACATATGTATATTCACGCATACACATACAATTATATATTCACACACATACACTCATATACGCCGTTTGATGTTTCATCATTAATTTCCCATTGCGCTATTATAAAAACAAAGATAGTCGATGAGCGATGATTATTTAGTGTCTTTGTGTGTGTGTGTGTGTGTGTGTTTGTGTGTGTGTGTGCATGTGGGCGTGTATTTGTGTGTGTGTGTGTGTGTGTGTGTGTTTGTGTGTGTGTGCATGTGGGCGTGTATTTGTGTGTGTGTGTGTGTGTGTTTGTGTGTGTGTGTGTGTGTGTGTGTGTGTGTGTGTGTGTGTGTGTGTGTGTGTGTGTGTGTGTGTGTGTGTGTGTGTGTGTGTGTGTGTGTGTGTGTGTGTGTGTGTGTGTGTGTGTGTGTGTGTGTGTGTGTGTGTGTGTGTGTGTGTGTGTGTGTGTGTGTGTGTGTGTGTGTGTGTGTGTGTGTGTGTGTGTGTGTGTGTGTGTGTGTGTGTGTGTGTGTGTGTGTGTGTGTGTGTGTGTGTGTGTGTGTGTGTTACCAGAGACATCGAAACGCGTTCATAAAACACGAGATTAGAAAAAATAAAGTGGAAGCGATAATGGGTGAAAAATAAATTGAAAACATCAGAAACATTTTATTCTTTGCTTTTAAAATGACAAAAAACACGGCGCATCATAATGATGTCCAAACTGGATGACACAGAGAGGTTGTGTGTTGTGTTGTGAGAGCCTAGGGAAATGGTTTGATCACGTGCTTTGGAAGCATAGGCGCTATTTCAAAGTTTAATTATGAATTAATCGGAAACTAAATTAACTTAAATGATAAATTAATTAAAGTTAAAAACTAAATTTAAATATAAATTAAATATAAATATAAATTAAATATAAATATAAATTAAATATAAATTAAATATAAATTAAATATAAATTAAATATAAATTAAATATAAATAAAATATAAATATGAATAAATTTAACCCTTAAACTGAATTAACTTTTAAACCAATTGAATGATTTTAAAAAAACTTTTTTTAAATTATTCAATATTATGAAGAAATGAGTCGAATCTTGAGATCAGCTGTTAAAACTGTATTAATAATTCTGGAAGATTCTGTTCAGGAGTTTAATCATCCATTTCGAAGTTGATAAAATATTAATTTAAATTACTTTTAATTATTTCAATTATTATTATACAATTATATATTATTGTTATTATTATTGTTATTCAATTATTATTGTTTTTGTTATTGTTATTCAATTATTATTATTATTATTGTTATTCAATTATTATTATACAATTATATATTATTGTTATTATTATTGTTATTCAATTATTATTGTTATTAATATTGTTATTCAATTATTGTTATTATTATTGTTATTCAATTATTATTGTTTTTGTTATTCAATTATTAGTATTATTCAATTATTATTATTATTATTATTATTATTCAATTATTATTATTATTATTATTATTATTATTATTATTATTATTATTATTATTATTATTATTATTGTTATTATTATTATTATTATTATTATTATTATTATTATTATTATTATTATTATTATTATTATTATTATTATTATTATTATTATTATTATTATTATTATTATTATTATTATTATTATTATTATTATTATTATTATTATTTTTATTATTATTATTATTATTATTATTATTATTGTTTTTATTCAATTATTTATATTTTTGTTGTTATTCAATTATAATTATATAATAATAAATTATTTTCAAATAATATTCAATCGAAATTATAAATATTTACTTTCTATTGTTCGATTAACTCGTCAATCGGATTCCTACTTGTGTGTATTCTCGGTATTGTTGGAGAGTTCTTGAAGCGAGCAGGTGAACAAAAGATTGAATTTATGGAATGAAGCTCCGCATAAATTAGATGGGACCACCACGCTTTGTTGTTTGTTGCGAATGGATGGGTTCAATGTTTGAAGAAGGATGGGAGCGAGAAGGTGGGTGGGTGAATGGGGTTGGGTGGGGTGGAAGTGGGTTGGGTGGGGTTGGGTGGAGTGGAGATGGGGTGGAGTGGAGAGTAGGTGGGTGAGGTTGAGTGAAGCAGGTAACAGGGCGGATGAGGAAAAGGAAAAGATAAGTGAGAAAAAAGGATGGGGAGATGGATGGATGAGATGGGAAAATAGATGGATGAGATGGAGGGATGAATGAATGAATGAGATGATAGGATAGATGGATGAGATCGGGGGATGGATGAATGAGATTGGAGGATGGGTAGATGAGATAAAAGGATGGATGGATGAGATGGGGGGATGGATAAATGAGATGGGAAGATGGATGGATGAGATGGAGAGTTGGATGAGTGGATGAGGTGGGATGATGGATGGATGAGATAAAATGAGAAGTACAAGGAAGCTTTATATTCCGCTGTGAGACACTACCTTCCTTCTCCCTTTGTATCTCACACCAGAACACTCAACAACATATACAATACAATGCACAATAACAAAACATACAAAACATTAAACAACAACACATACAGTAAAATACAATATACAGATAGTGTACCAGACATACATAATAATACAATAAAATGAACCAATACATACAATACAACCGTTGCAGGATACATACAATAAAAAATTATAAAAATCGAAAAAGTATAAATAAATAATAATAAACATTAATTATTTTGTAACTAAAAACAAACAGGCGAATGAAATATGAAGCTACAAAAACCATGAATACAAACACATGCAACACCACACAACAAATACAAACACATACAACACCACACAACAAATACAAACACATACACCATTATACAACAAACATAAATACAATACAATACAATAAAAACAAATACAATGCCCTATACACAATAAAAAAATATTGAGGGATGTTTGAAGCACGGAGAAAGCCTTTCTATGTGGAGTCCATCAAAATCCATACAGCGCTACATAATGTCAAATATTTGTTTTTTGTAGCGCAAAACCCACTAATCTCATCCAATCTAACTCAATCAAAAGATTCGTAGCAAGCCTCCACGCATTATGTTTAAAGGCGCTCCCATGGAAACGGTTTTACTCACTTTGGGCTACTGGAGGACTAGACACTCCAGGACTGCATACAATACAATACAATACAAACGCGAATACTATTATAGTGGCATTAACTCCGTAGAGTTTAGAGGAATCTGTACTTTAATTGAGTTTCCGTTTTTAGAACTTAAACCTGGACTCACCCGATCACACTCTACAGCCGAGAGGGTCAACCATGATGCCGCAGGCGTGGAAATGTTGGAAAGACAACCATGCAGAAGACGTACAAGCTTGGACCCTTCTCAGCCTGTTTACTAATCTAATCTTATCAGATCATTTGTATAGCGCTGATTCCACACTGTTCAAAAACGCTCAATGTACCATTATTTGTTGTACATTGTATCTCCAAACATGAAAGGTGGTTATTGTGCACTTGATTCAAAAAAACTAATTTAAATTATGTATTAGGCTCTAAACATACAATCTCGTCGTGTTAGTTGCATTTAACATACAAACAATTGTTGCATATGTCATGCGTAAACATACAAACGATTGTTGCATATGTAATTATTATACATACAAACGATTGCTGCGTATGTAATGCGTAAACATACAAACGATTGTTGCATATGTAATTATTAAACATACCATTTTTGTGTTATTATTTCCTTGTAAACATACAAAAAATTGTTGTATATGTGATTTTTAAACATACAAACGATTGTTGCATATGTGGTTTTCAAACATACAAAAGATTGTTGCACACTGTATTTTCAAACATAAGATTATTTTGTTGCATGTAGCGCTCCACAGCACAGCTCCACAGACGCCATAAAGGTTTAAGGGCCACAAGAAGACTGTTGAGGGAGAATTCTGATTTATGTAGCGCCCAATCGAAACATTTAAATGCTGCCAACTCATAACACCAATGATCCCAACAGAGCATTGAAGTGTAAAAGTGGAATTAAGTTTGAACTGCGGGGATGGGCGATAAATCTTGTTTTTGTTATTTATTTATTTGATTAATTAAAAAACAAAGAGTGGTGGTGTAGTAAAATAATATTAATGTGACTCAGTGATTATATTAGTTTTAAAGAATATATATGTGTATATTTTTCAGTAACACACGAATCCAAAAACGATGAACACACGAACACACAAACGGTGAAAACAAAACATATAAACGGTGAACACACGAAAATACAAACGGTGAACACACGAACATACAAACGGTGAAAACAGGAATATACAAACAGTGAACACACGAATATACAAACGGTGAACACACGAACATACAAACGGTGAACACACGAACATACAAAAAGTGCACACGAAAATACGAACGTTGAACACACGAACATACAAACGGTGAACACACGAACATACAAACGGTAAAAACACGAACATACAAACGGTGAAAACAGGAATATACAAACAGTGAACACACGAATATACAAAGAGTGAACACACGAACATACAAATGGTAAAAACACAAACTTACAAAGGATGAACACAAAAACATACAAAAATTTGAAAACATTGAAAATGAAAAAAAAACGGCTGAAAAAACCATGTTTCAATTCGATGAACTGCATGAGCAACTGAAATAGTTATTCAAAGTTAAACTAAAAACAATACAATACAATACAGTACAAAACAATACAATACAATAAAGTATAATACAGTACAAAACAAAACAATACAATAAAATAAAATACTTTACAATAAATAACAAAACAAACAAATACAAAACAATAAAATAAGATGAAATACAATAGAATACAATACAAAGGAGAATATTATTATATAAACCTTTAGAGTTTCGAAGCCAAAGGAAGCAATGAACTCACGGATGGCTCATAAGAAGAAGGAAATAAGAGTAAGGCAGGTTGGAATAGGGAGCGATTGTTAATTAAAAATACAATCGGATTAATACTGAATATTGAACAGTTAATCAATTAATTAAACGGTTAATTAATTATTTATTTAATTAATTAAATTAAATGTATATTTATTGAATCATTTCAGCTCTTGGGTGAGTGATAAGAGGTTGATGGAGTGGAGCGATTAGTACTGGGGGGGGGGGGGGGGGGGGGCGGAAGGAGTTTGGATTACTTAAGCGTGGGATATTAATATTAAATATTAACTAACTAATTAATTAGTGAATAATTCATTAATGAATGAATTCATTCATTCATTCATTCATTCATTCGTCCATTGTTCGGTTATTTAACCCCTTAACACTTAATTAATTGTATTAATGATTACTTCATTAGTTATTGAATCAACTCAACTCTAGGGTGAGTGATTGATGGAGTAGGGCGATTAGTGCTGGTGGGGAAGGAGTTTTGAGTACTTGAGAGTGGCATGACACTGGGACAGCCCCAGTGGAACTGGGAACCAGTCTGCATAGTCAGTTGGATTGAGCTGGAGTATTTTATCTTTCATTGTAAATACTTTAGTTCGTAATTCAAAATATTAATTGGTTTATTTTAAAAAAAAATTATTTATTTAAAATAATTATAATCGATTAATTTGGAATAATTATTAATTTAAAATATTTAATTTATTAATTAATTTAAAATATTTAATTTATTAATTAATTTAAAATATTTAATGTATTAATTAATTTAAAATATTTAATTTATTAATTAATTTAAAATATTTAATTTATTAATCAATTTAAAATATTTAATTTATTAATTATAAAAGGTTTATTTAATGCTTTTAAAGTTTTATTTATTAATATAAATTAATAGATGAATTGGAAGGCTTTAAAAGCTCTGTGGCCTGCGAACTACTTTGTTTTCCTTCAGTTCCCCACAAGCATACCAAAAGTTTAAAACAAACAAATACTGAGCATGTGTGTGTGTGTGTGTGTGTGTGTGTGTGTGTGTGTGTGTGTGTGTGTGTGTGTGTGTGTGTGTGTGTGTGTGTGTGTGTGTGTGTGTGTGTGTGTGTGTGTGTGTGTGTGTGTGTGTGTGTGTGTGTGTGTGTGTGTGTGTGTGTGTGTGTGTGTGTGTGTGTGTGTGTGTGTGTGTGTGTGTGTGTGTGTGTGTGTGTGTGTGTGTGTGTGTGTGTGTGTGTGTGTGTGTGTGTGTGTGTGTGTGTGTGTGTGTGTGTGTGTGTGTGTGTGTGTGTGTGTGTGTGTGTGTGTGTGTGTGTGTGTGTGTGTGTGTGTGTGTGTGTGTGTGTGTGTGTGTGTGTGTGTGTGTGTGTGTGTGTGTGTGTGTGTGTGTGTGTGTGTGTGTGTGTGTGTGTGTGTGTGTGTGTGTGTGTGTGTGTGTGTGTGTGTGTGTGTGTGTGTGTGTGTGTGTGTGTGTGTGTGTGTGTGTGTGTGTGTGTGTGTGTGTGTGTGTGTGTGTGTGTGTGTGTGTGTGTGTGTGTGTGTGTGTGTGTGTGTGTGTGTGTGTGTGTGTGTGTGTGTGTGTGTGTGTGTGTGTGTGTGTGTGTGTGTGTGTGTGTGTGTGTGTGTGTGTGTGTGTGTGTGTGTGTGTGTGTGTGTGTGTGTGTGTGTGTGTGTGTGTGTGTGTGTGTGTGTGTGTGTGTGTGTGTGTGTGTGAATCTACAGCACCCAATAAACACATTTTTCACCCATTTTTCATGAAACCTCTCAAACAACGACCACTATTTCCCATTATGCTACCATATCACCACCACTCAAACATTGAAATTCCACCATAACACACCACCACTTATCACCACCAACCACTTTCAACCACTACTACTTGCTACCCCAACCCCAATTTACCACCATCCAACACCACTTATCACCCCACTTACCACTCATCTTCAAATACCACTCACACCCATTTTCCATCACCCTCACTCACCAACACCCACCACTCACCAACACCCACCACCACCACCACCACCAACCACCACCACCAACCACCACCACTACCAACCACCACCACTACCAACCACTACTATCCACCATCAACCTCTATGTTGCATCTATCTTCACAAATCAATCATAGCCCGATTCCTCTCAGCCACCATTCCAGTGTTTCGAGAAGAACAAAATGAAAACAAAACCCCAATCTCAGCTATTCTCACCACCATCTTCATCTCCACCACCCTCATCTCCACCACCCTCATCTCCACCACCACCATCTCCACCACCCTCATCTCCACCACCCTCATCTCCACCACCCTCATCTCCATCACCCTCATCTCCACCACCCTCATCTCCACCACCCTCCTCTTCACCACCCTCATCTCCACCACCCTCATCTCCACCACCCTCATCTCCACCACCCTCCTCTTCACCACCCTCATCTCCACCACCCTCCTCTTCACCACCCTCATCTCCACCACCCTCATCTCCACCACCACCATCTCCACCACCCTCATCTCCACCACCCTCATCTCCACCACCACCATCTCCACCACCCTCATCTCCACCACCCTCATCTCCACCACCCTTCTCTTCACCACCCTCATCTCCACCACCCTCATCTCCACCATCCTCATCTCCACCACCACCATCTCCACCACCCTCATCTCCACCACCCTCCTCTTCACCACCCTCATCTCCACCACCCTCATCTCCACCACCACCATTTCTACCACCCTCATCTCCACCACCCTCATCTCCACCACCCTCCTCTTCACCACCCTCATCTCCACCACCCTCATCTCCACCATCCTCATCTCCACCACCACCATCTCCACCACCCTCATCTCCACCACCCTCATCTCCACCACCCTCATCTCCACCACCTTCCTCTTCACCACCCTCATCTCCACCACCCTCATCTCCACCACCACCCTCGTCTCCACCACCACCCTCATTCCCTCCACCATTATTTCCACCACCCTCTTTCCTTTCACCATCATTTCCACCGTCATCTCCTTCTCAACTCTTGCTCATTACACCATCAACTTTTACTACAGCACCCCTTTGTTCCTCAACCAGTCACAGCATAAACCCTCCTTCCACCCCACCCTCACTCAACGGACATCCTTCAAAGACTTGTCCAAGCAATATTCACCTCTCTCCAAGTCTCTCTCCTCACCCCATCATCTCTCTCATTCCTCCCTTCCTTCACATCATCATCTTTTTCACTCCTCCTTCCTTCCTTCCTCTCACACCATCATCTCTCCCACCCTTCCCTCCCTCTCATCATCATCTCTCCCACCCTTCCCTACCCTCACCCATCATCTCTCCTCACCTCTCATCCTCCCTCCCTCTCATCATCATCTCTCCCACCCTTCCCTCCCCTCACATCATCATCTCTCCCACCCTTCCCTCCCCTCTCATCATCATCTCTCCCACCCTTCCCCACCCTCACCCATCATCTCTCTCATTTCTCCCTTCCTTCACATCATCATCTTTTTCACTCCTCCCTTCCTTTACATCATCATCTTTTTCACTCCTCCCTTCCTTCACATCATCATCTTTTTCACTCCTCCCTCCTCTCTCATCATCATCTCTCCCACCCTTCCCTCCCCTCACATCATCATCTCTCCCACCCTTCCCTCCCCTCACATCATCATCTCTTTCACCCTTCCTTTTCTTCACATCATCATCTCTCCCACCCTTCCCTACCCTCACCCATCATCTCTCCTCACCCCTCATTCTCCCTACCTTCGCCTCATCATCTCTGTCACGACGCCCCTCACCAATTACATATCAAATATTCCCCCTCTTTTTTCTTCTCTATCTCTTTCACTCTTCTCTTCTCACTTCATCATCTCTCCCATCCACCCCCTCCCCACCCACCTGTTGCCTTATACCTAGGTACATTGGTGCGCTGACCCTTCACCTCCGTCCCATGCCTCATCCAGGAAAAGAACAAGAATAATAATATGATTAGTGAAAAAAAAAACAATAATAATAACAATAACTGAAATAAAAAAAATAATATCAATAATAATAATTTAAATAAGAATAATAATAATAATAATAATAATAATAATAATAATAATAATAATAATAAAAATAATAATAATAATAATAATAATAATAATAATAATAATAATAAGAATAATAATA
>OX387257.1:4667864-4675364 GCA_947562095.1 Branchellion lobata | reverse complement strand
AGAACTCTGAAATTTAAAATTAAACTTAGAACTTTCAAGTATTTTACAGCTGAGTATGTTTTGTATGCTTTTGTTTTGTATGTTTTTGTTTTGTATGCTTTTGTTTTGTATGCTTTTGTTTTGTATGTTTTTGTTTTTGTATACTTTTGTTTTTCATGTTTTTGTGTATGTTTTTTGTTTTGTACGTTTTGGTTTTATATGTTTTTGTTTTGTTTAGTTGTTTTGTATAGTTGTTTTTATTTGTATTTTTTTGTTTTGATACATACGGCCATTTATTTTTCTACCAGCGTTGAGTGTGTTTCCGTGGACTCACGTGTGTCTTCAGGTGCCACACGTTTATTTCTATTCTTTTTCTTATTATTCTTCTTTTTTATACATTACCTTTTCCTTTTTTTCTTCAAAATTTTTTTCTCTTTATTCTTTTTTCAACCTCCTCCCCTTCCTCTTCATCACCACCTCATTAATTAATAATTATTTATAATGATTAAAAGTGAAGCGAGACACAAAAACCGGCCCACCAATCAGCTGTTGAGAACACAGACTTCATCAAACACCACCACGCCCTCCCACCCTTCTATCGCCGTTCTTTTGAAGTCCCTGTTAAGCGCTATGAGATGGAAGATTACTATTAACTTATTAAGTTCGTAAGTAATTTATTATCCAACAGTGTGAGTGGTTGAGTGAGTAATTTGGTTAAGTTTAAATTGTCTTGCATGTAATCATTCAATACGTTAACTGCTTTGCCTTCGTCCTTCTAGATTGATCTGTTTTGTTATTTTCATTGTTTTATTGTAATTCTTTGTTTTATTGTAATTCTTTGTTTTATTTTAGTTCTTTGTTTTTTTTGTAATTCTTTGTTTTATTGTAATTCTTTGTTTTATTGTAATTCTTTGTTTTATTATAGTTCTTTGTTTTATTTTAGTTCTTTTTTTTATTGTAGTTCTTTGTTTTATTGTAGTTCTTTTTTTATTGTAGTTCTTTGTTTTATTGTAGTTCTTTGTTTTATTGTAGTTCTTTGTTTTAGTATAACCCTTTGTTTTTTTTAGTATTTCATTTTTTATTGTTTTTTATTTATAAGAAAGATTTTTTCATTCATGTTTAATTATGATTTTGTTGTTTTCAATTTTTTGTTTTGTCATTTGTTCACCTAGCCACAAAGCCAGTATTTTTTTAAATTTCAAATCGGCGCTACAAAAATTTATTGAAGGAAAATTATATTCGAGAACGAAAACTTCATGAACAAACAAAAAGATTAGACCTTTTAAAAAATTGAAAAAAATAAGAAATTACGAATTAAAAAATTAATAAAAACATAAACGATAAAAAAATGAAAAATAAAGTTAAATTATGAGAAAAGAAACTTCATTTACAAATGAATACACTTGAATTCTGAATGGATACACTTAAAGTATGAATAAATACACATAAATTATAATCAAATTCACTCAAATTGTAATTAAATTCACTTAAATTATGAATGAATTCACTTAAATTCTGAATTAATTCACTTAAATTATGAATGAATTCACTCAAATGGTTCATAAATACACTGAAGTTATGAGGTATGAAAAGGTTGAAAGAAGCCAGACCTAACACTGCTCAGAAGTCGTGGAGTTATGTAAGGAGTGGTCCATGAGGGTTTATAGGTGTTGCGATTGCATTGAATGAAGAAATATGTTCGTAATTTCTCACAAAGAATTCTTAAAGTTGGTAATTTACTAAAGATAACGCTATTCCAGATATTTTAAGTAACTTTTATCTAGTTTATTCGTTAGGTGGATTAGTGATATAACTCTCATTCCTATTTAAAGGAACAATTGATTCACAACTTTCACATTTTTTAAGCTTCTCTGCGAGTGTTTATATGAAAAATTTTATTTAAAATTATATTATTTACATTTTCAAAACTACTCAGCACATTTTAAAGCTAAATATAAACGATTTGTGAGGCGTAGTTAACACTCCTTCGATCATTAGACCAACCTATATTTGTAAACAACTACACAGCTTCGTGAAGGTATGATTGGAAGTTGATTGCCGTGAAAGTTTTTAACATCTAGCGAAATTGTCGTTTTTAAATGCTTTTATGTTTGAAATTTTGATTTGGTTGAAAGTTTATTATAAACAAAAAAATCAAAGTACATTTATCACTCTACAGGCTGCACTATCCAAACTAAGAAGGAAACTGGCGAAGTTGATGAATCCATCTTGGAACATCTAATTTCGAAAATTATAAATTTAAGAAGCGTTTGAGACGTATCACATCAGTCAATGAAAAGGCTTCAAAGAGTAAATGAACGGATCTTCACCAAATAAATCGATACTCCATCAAAAGATGTGTTGAAAAGCTGCTAACAAATCAAAATGATATCAAGAGTAAAGGAGTGGGTGTGTTTTCTGCTCTTCAGAATTGTCTTTCCCGCCATTCTGCTTTCAGGTTCATTCAATTAGGCCTTAGTAATTAATAAATATTATATTCTTAATAATACCTCAAAGATTCTTCATTAGTAGTGTTATCATTCTTTTGTTTTTATAATTTAAAATATTTATTTTTGTTGTTAATCAGACACTTATTATGATTGAATAATGAATAATAATCATTATGGGAATTAACAATAATAATAATAATAATCATCATCATCATCATCATTATTTGAACTAATAATAATAATAATAATAATAATAATAATAATAATAATAATAATAAACATAATAACCATATTAGAAAATAATCATAATTCAATTATATTGGTTAGTGAGAAATTTTAAGGATAAAATTTTTTCAACCTCTTCATAAATTATCATTGATTGAAAGTAAATGAATGCAGTTGGTTAAGATGGTTATTGATCTGTAAATTTTGATTTCCAAATTAAAATTAATTCAAAAGGAAACTCTGGTTTAAGTGGATGTTTGAGAGGTAGATTAGGATCAATAACAACAGCTGTTGATTCATGTGTGTGAGGTCATATGACTTTTGATAAGTCTGTGTATGTGCATGTGTGTGTGTGTGTGTGTGTGTGTGGGTGTGTGTGTGTGTGTGTGTGTGTGTGTGTGTGTGTGTGTGGGTGGGTGTGTGTGTGGGTGTGTGTGTGTGTGTGTGTGTGTGTGTGTGTGTGTGTGTGTGTGTGTGTGTGTGTGTGTGTTTGGGTGTGTAGATGTGGGTGTTTGTGTGTGTGTGCACGTGTGTGCGTTCGCGTATGTGTGTGAGTGCGTGCGTATGTGTATTTGTGTTAATGTGGTGTATATATACATTTTTTCTTTGAAATGCATTAAAGAGACTAACTTTCGACAAAAAAATTATTTAAAAAATAAATCAATAATAATAATAATAATTATTATTATTATTATAATAAAAATAATAATAATAATGCATTAAATAATAATATTAAAATAATCAAAAGCCTCCAAAAGTGAATTAAATAAAAATTAAATTAAAAGTATCAATCGAAACAGCACCACCACTCTTCTGGCCTTTTAACATCAATAACACGCCAAAGTACTTGAAGCTACAGTGTCAGGCATTATGTAACCACACAAGGGGATGCATTCAGGGCATAACCTGAAACACAAAGCACAACGAAGAACTGCGAAGATATAAAATACGACACAATACGAAACAATAGAATACAAAATGAAATGGTATAATACAATGAGATACAATAAGAAACAATATAATACAGTAAGAAACAATAGAATATAATATACAACAATACAATAAAATGGCCTCGAAACTTTACGGGGTTAATGCCACTATAATAATATTCGTGTTTGTATTGTATTGTATTGTATTGTATTGTATTGTATTGTATTGTACTACAATATAATACAATACAATAAATCCAAATATAAAACAATACTAAAAATAAAATATAAAACATTATAATACACCAAAATATGAAACAATACAATAAATTACAACGTCATACAATCAAATAAAATAAAATTTTATACAATACAATGTACAGTTCACCTACAATATGAAAGGTTCCGGAACCTCAGCCCAAACGACCGCACGGTGTTGTCCATTTGAAAAATATTTCAACCTGATTCAAAACTCCAACCTTATCGATGACAAGCTACCACATTGGACTAATCTGAACTTGAACATAGTGCCGAAGGGCGTGTTGCAAATGTCTTGATTAGATTGGATTGGATTAGATATGATTAGATTAAATTAGATATGATTAGATCGGATTAGATATGATTAGATCAGGTAAAATTAGATAAGCTCATATTAGATATGATTAGATTAGGTAAGATTAGATAAGCTTATATTAGATATGATTAGATTAGATAAGATTGGATTTGAGAATCACACGCCCGCCCTCACGTGATGCCTAGTTTGAGGTTATGACAGCGTTTGCCTCAATAGTGATTTAAATTAAAAGAAATTTTTATTGGTTAAAATTTAATTTGATTTTTAATAGTTAAAGTTTAAATTAATTTTTAATTGTTAAAATTTAAATTAACATTTAACGGGGAACAATTAAATTAAAATTTTGATAGATTTCGTAATCAATTTGTCGGTCAATCGATCAACGCAGTCAATCGGTTGCTAAGCCAACCGTCAGACCATCACTGCGTCATCAGTCTATTGATAAGATAATGAGATAAATAAGGTAAAAAATTAATAAATTAACTCAGCAATAATTAGGTGATAAACCTGAGATAATGATAATGATAACGAACTAAATATGGTAACAGAGTTAAATGATTAGCACAGTAATAATAAGCAAGCATTAAACTGAGATAATGATAGTGAAATAAATTAGGTAACAAAACTAATTAATTAACAAAGCACTAATTAGGTCATTACCCAATTAACTAATTTAGTCATACATTTCTATGGCTCTTCATACGCAAACGTTTTAAAGGCGCTTCCAGAGAAATGGTTTCACCCGCTGTTGGGTTAGTAGATGACTAAGCCACTCTAGCACGGCGTCTGTTCTTTACTTGAGTTGCGGTTTTTAAAACTCAAACTTGAGCCTAACCAGGAATCGAACCCTGACCCTTACGTTTCACAGTCTTATAACTGGGCTGCAAGCGATGATTCACCATGGAAAAAAGGAATGTTCTTGGCTACGAAGCTGAAAGATTAACAAATCAACTATATCTGTTATATTTCTCACTTAACTCTCTCGTTCACCCAAAACCATCTTTAATCGTTCACTCACTTTCCAATCAACCCTCCGTACAATCACCGTTCTTGTCACTAACGAAATAACCTTTTTGTCACCACACGCCACCATCATTTTCCACACTGCACTCTGCCATCACCGCACCATTGAATCAGACCACCACACCATCGCCACACTACCACACCCTCATCACCACAACACCAAAATGAACACACACAAACACACACACACACACACACACACACACACACACACACACACACACACACACACACACACACACACACACACACACACAAACACACAAACGCACACACACACACACACACACACACACACACACACACACACACACCACAGCCTCTCTAGCACGCTACAATGGCATTTCCTTGCTGTATGGAATACTGGCTCTCCTCAGCTCCCTCTTGCCAACACCCACCCCCTGTTCCATACGAAGTGGGTGATGTGGGGTTGAGTGATGGAGGGGGGGGAGGAGTTGGGTGATAGGGGCTGGTTGATGGGGAGTTTGGTGATGAAATATGATGAGTGTATGTTGTGCAAAGGAGGAGGGATAATAGAGTGGTGGGGTGTGGTGAGATGAAGGAGGGTGTGGTAAGATGGTGGCGGGTTTGGAAGGGGGAAGAGCGTTTTGTTGTGTGGTGAAGTGATTGGATGATGAACGGAAATAGAAGAGAGGGTAGACGGACTCGCAAACAACCGAAGACAAAGCACAACCAAACAACAATACCTAAACCTCACACACACACACACACACACACACACACACACACACACACACACACACACACACACACACACACACACATACACACACACACACACACACACACACAGAAAACACAGGTTTCTTCCTCATCTTCGTCATCTTCTCCTCCGCCGTGTGTCTGCTGGCCCAGTCCATCTTCCAGGTGTGGCTGGTGGTGTCGGGCGGAGAGAAAGTGCCTGGATGCTCCACTCTCGAAACCACACTACGCCTCATCGGCCTCCAGAAGTTGTTTTTTTGTCTCTCTGTTTGTCTCTTTGTTTGCTTTTGTTTGTTTGTTTGGTTTGTTTGGTTTGTTTGTTTTGTTTGTTTGTTTTTTTTTGTTTGTTTTGTTTTTTTTGAGTTTTTTTGTTTGTGTTTGTGTTTGTTTTTTTTTTTTATACATTACAACATATCACACCACACTATACCACAACCACAATACACCACACCAACCACAACGCACCACACCACACCATACCGCAACAACCACACCACACCACACAACCACATCACACCACACAACCACACCACACCACAGGCTAGGCGACAGCTCGCCACTCAACGCGAGTCGCATCATCCTGCCAGACGTGGCCACCTTCCTCACAGCCACCACCATTTTCCTCCTCTGTCGCTGCCTCCTCCCAAGCGACCCCATCACCACCACCACTACCACCCCTCCACACCGCCTCTCAAAGCTTCTTTCTCAGCTGATTGACTTCGTGGGCGTAGCCATGGTGTTGTTGTTGATGGCGTTGTGTGGCGTTAGCAGCCCTAGCCTTTTGGGAGCTGTGTATTTCGTGGCCTTCCTGGCTGTGTCTACTGTGTGGGCCTGTGGCGTTCCCTTCTCTAGGTGCTGTGGTGTGGTGTGTGATGGTATGGTGTGGTTGTGTGGTGGTTTAGTGTGGTTGTGTGGTGCTATGGTGTGGTGTGTGATGGTATGGTGATGGTGTGGTTTTGTGGTTGTGTGGTGGTTTAATGTGGTTATGTGGTGCTGTGGTGTGGTGTGTAATGGTTTGGTGTGGTTGTGTGGTGGTTTAGTGTGGTTGTGTGGTGCTGTGGTGTGGTGTGTAATGGTTTGGTGTGGTTGTGTGGTGGTTTGGTGTGGTTATGTGGTGCTGTGGTGTGGTGTGTGATGGTTTGGTGTGGTTGTGTGGTGGTTTAGTGTGGTTATGTGGTGCTGTGGTGTGGTGTGTAATGGTTTGGTGTGGTTGTGTGGTGGTTTGGTGTGGTTATGTGGTGCTGTGGTGTGGTGTGTGATGGTTTGGTGTGGTTGTGTGGTGGTACAGTGTGGTTGTGTTTTTCTCTAGTGTGGTGGTTTGGTGTAGCTTTTTGGTGGTTTGGTGTGGTGTAGTGGTGTGGTTGAATGGTTGTGTTGTATAGTGGTGGTGATAATGATGGTGTTGGGGTTGGGTAGAGCTAGTTGTTGTTGGAGTTGATTGTATTGTTGTTGATTTTAAAATATTTTCAAAACAACCAAACTTTATTTTTTAAAAAACAAACATCTTCCGACTTCCAACTCCTCCTTTTCCAACCTTGACCTTTTTGCAGGTGGTTTGTGGTGACAGAGGCGGTCCTATTGGTGTACAATGGACTCC
>OX387257.1:4657864-4662864 GCA_947562095.1 Branchellion lobata | reverse complement strand
TGAGGAGTTGGTGAGGATGAGGAGTTGGGGCTGGAAATGGGGTTGTTGGAGCCGAGAAGAGAGTTATTGGGGAAAAGGGGAGGGGCTGAAGTTTTGTGAAGATGGGTGATGTTTGAAAAGTTAAACAAAAGATTGGATTGAAAACAGATGTGAGTGAATGGTTGGATAGGTGGGAAAATGTATACTGCCATCCGTTCAATCCAATCCATTCATCAACCAATTCATCCCACCTTCCAGCCATCTCTTCATTCTTCTATCCATTCAAACAACCATCAATCAACTCATTTATGAACCAATTCATTAATTTTTTCATCCATTCATAGAGAATTTCTTCATCCATTCATACATTCATTCATTCATACATTCATTCATTCATTCATCCATCCATCCATCAATCCATTCTCAGATTCGAGGCTTTCAAATCGGTTGCCATGGTGCTGAGGAACTTTGTGCTTAAGCAATCCTACATTGCAGCCCTCATCATCATGATGGTGGGTGGGGAGGGGGGGAGGAATGGGGGTGGGAAGGAGAAGAAAGATAAAAGAAAAGAGGAACGATGGAGCAGAAGAAAGGAAGAGAAAAAAAGGGGGTTTTTGAAGAGAAAAAGGGTGAAAATGAGGAGGAAGCAGGGTGGTGATAGAAAATGGAAAAGGAGGAGGGGTGAAATAAGGAAAGAAAAAATGAAACCTCATTCCAATACAGACCTCTATCCTCACCACACCACCCCTATCCTCACCACACCACCTCTATCCTCACCACACCACCTCTATCCTCACCACACCACCTCTATCCTCACCACACCACCTCTATCCTCACCACACCACCTCTATCCTCACCACACCACCTCTATCCTCACCACACCACCTCCGTCTTCACCACACCACCTCTATCCTCACCACACCACCCCTATCCTCACCACACCACCCCTATCCTCACCACACCACCCCTATCCTCACCACACCACCTCTATCCTCACCACACCACCCCTATCCTCACCACACCACCTCTATCCTCACCACACCACCTCCATCCTCACCACACCACCTCCATCCTCACCACACCACCTCTATCCTCACCACACCACCTCTATCCTCACCACACCACCCCTATCCTCACCACACCACCTCTATCCTCACCACACCACCTCTATCCTCACCACACCACCTCTATCCTCACCACACGACCTCCATCCTCACCACACCACCTCCATCCTCACCACACCACCTCCATCCTCACCACACCACCTCCGTCTTCACCACACCACCTCCGTCCTCACCACACCACCTCCATCCTCACCACACCACCTCATCCTCACCACACCCTCTCAGGCCTGGAGCATCACCTACCACAGCTGGCTAGCCTTCATCTTCCTCATCTCAGCCTGCACCATCTGGATGGTGCCCCAGAAGAGACAACTCACCTTGAAACTCTCTCCTCTCATCCTCTTTTACGCCCAAGCACTCCTCCTTCTTAACTACGTCTATGGACTTGACCTCACCGGTGAGAGGCGGGTTATTGTTGAGGTTGGGGTTGGGGTTTTGGGGGGTTGGGGTTTTGGGAGGTTGGGGTTTTGGGGGGTTGGGTTTTGGGGGGTTGGGGTTTTGGGAGGTTGGGGTTTTGGGGAGTTGGGTTTTTAGGAGGTTAGTTTTTTAAGAGGGCTTGGGGTTTTGGGGGGTTGTTTGGAAGTAGATTTTTAGTTTGAGTTTTTCGATATGGGTTTGCAGCGTTAGGTTTTTTTGGGTGGATTTTTAAGGTTAAGTTTTCCGGGTGGGTTATTTGGGGGTTGAGTTGACTTGGGGGTAGGACTGTTTGGGGTGAATTTTTTTCGCGAGGTTTTTGGGGGTTGCGTTGGTTAAGGGTTTGAGGTTAGTTTGGGGGTGTGGTTGTTTGAAGACTGCTGATCGTTGTGTGAAGTTTGGTTTTCCTCATGGAGAGGGGGTGGTTGATAGGTTGGTTGTTTTCTTTGGGGATGAATGTATGGTTTATACATATATAGTGTTTGGTGGTTGGGTTTTTCACAGTTGAGGGTTTGATCGGAGATTTCTGTGATGGCGGGATGGAAGGGTTTGTAGTTTTGATGCGGAAGTGTTTTGCAAAAAATGGATCGGGCTTATGAAAGTTCATTGAAGCACCTCAATCAACCACACTCCAACTCAACTAGTTTCAGTTCAAACACAGCTACTACACCAATCACGTCGACTACACCAACCATACCGACCATACAGACCACACCAACCACACCAACCAAGCCAACCACACCGACTACACCAACCAAGCCAACCACACCAACCACACCGACTACACCAACCCCACCAACCGCATCTACCACACCAACCCCAACGCACCAACCACATCTACCACACCAACCCCAACACACCAACTACACCAACCACATCTACCACACTAACCCCAACACACCAACCACAGACGAGGAGCTTCCAGTAACTACACCCGGAGGTTATCCGCTTTCTGAAGTTGGACTCGTCAAGACTTCTCATCCCTTCATACCTCTCGCTGTGCAGGTGGGTGGGTGTTGTGGGGTGGGAGGTGGCTTGGTGGGGTGTTATGGAGGAGGTGGGTGAAAATGAGGGTAGTATGAGGAAAGTGGGTGGAAATGGAGGAGTTATGGGGAAAAACTATAGGAGTGGTCTTGGTGAAACTAACCAACCAATTAGACATTCACTCAGCCATCCAACCAACCATTCACCCAACTACTCAGCCATCCATACTACTACTCACTTAACCACCCACTCAACCACCCACTCAACCACCCACTCAACCACCCACTCAACCACCCACTCAACCACCCACTCAACCACCCACTCAACCACCCACTCAACCCCCCACTCAACCACCCACTCAACCACCCACTCAACCCTCCACTCAACCCCCCACTCAACCACCCACTCAACCACCCACTCAACTACCCACTCAACCACCCACTTAACCACCCGCTCACCCACCCATTCAACCATCCATTCAACCAACCACTCAACCACCTAAACAGTGTCTCTTCACTTACGCCTTCTTCCTCACTCTGCGACACTTCTTCTGGGAAAACAGCCACTCTCTCTCCTTCTTATCCTCCTCCCTCGCCAAAGCCGACAGTCTTGATAACATTGATGTGAGTGCATGCATGCGCGGATGCATGGAAGAATGCATGGATGGATGCATGGACGGATGCATCGACGGATGCATGGACAGATGCATCGATGAATTTGATGGATAGATGAATGAATAAATAAAAACATTGATGGATAAATGCATGCATGAATGAATGCATGAATGGATTAATGAATGAATTTTTGGATGGATGAATGCCTGAATGCATGAATGAATGAATGAATGAATGAATGCATAGCTGGATAGATGGATGAATAAATTTTTGGAGGAGGGATGGATGAGTGGATGAAGGATAAAGGATGGATGGAAATGTACGATCGAATGGATGAACGAGTGGATCGAAAGATAAAGAAGAATGACTGACGAGGGATGAATGATGGATGATGGATGGACGAATTTAATCTCATCCAGTTGCCTTACACCTCCATGTCCACGCACACACTCCTCAGAAGAACTTCCAGTTGGTTATGTTGTTGTTGTTGCTGATAATGTTGTTGCTGTTGTTGCTGTTGTTATTTGTCGTTGCTGATGTTATTGTTATTTGTTGTTGCTAATGTTGTTGTTGAGTTGCTGTTGTTAGTGTTGTTTTTCTTCTGTTTTTTTTTCACTCTCAAGTGACTAAAAATAGTTTTTTGTTGTTGACGTTTTTGTTGATATGAGTTTTGAGTGTTATGTAATGAATTAGCGATTAATCTATTCATCCATCCATCTGTTTATCCACCCATTCATCCACTTATCCAACCATCTATCCAACCACCCATTCCTCCACTCATGCAACCACCCATTCATCCACTCATTCATTCACCCATCCATTTATTCATCTATCTATCTTTTTATTCATCGAAAAATTCATACATCGATCGATCTATTCATCCACCCATTCATTCATTCATTCATCCATCCATTCATTTACTCATACATTCATTCATTCATTCTTCCATTCATCACAGTTCAGTCAGGAGAGCTTGTTCACCAGTTGGGTTTGTAACTAATCTTTCACCACATTCCACCCAAACACCAAACCTCCCTCTATCGATCAAAAAAATACTAAAATAATAACCGCTTCAAATATCACTTCTACAATCACTATCACTATTACGACTCCCACTGCAATCACAACCACAACAACCACAAAACACCACAACCACCACAAAAACCACCACCACAACCACCACCACAACAACCTCCACCACAACCACCACCACAACAACCTCCACTACCACAATAACACCACTACAATCACTACCACAACAACCACTTACGCCAAAACCACTACTACAACCACTTACGCCAAAACCACTACTACAACCACAACCATCGTAAAATCACCACCACAACAATCACCATAACAACAGCAACCACAACAACCACCACCACAACATCCACCACCACAACAACCACCACTACCACAACAACAACCATCACCACAGGCCACTTCGGCATGGCATTGTTAACCAAGTATTGGATCCTGGTTTGCTCTCTCCTTTTCCTCCTCATCTCTCTTCAGGCGTCTGTGGTCTACAGGATTGTTTACATGGTCCTCTTCCTCTTCTTCATCATCTCTTTCCAGGTTGGGTGCTTCTGGGAAGGGGTAATGGGTAGAAATGGTTCTTTGGTGGAAGTTTGGAGGGGGGGGGGGTGAGTTGAAAGTTTTAAAGACGCTTGAAGGGTGTTTGAAGAGTGTTTGAGAGCGGTTTTTAGAGGTGTTCAAGGGGGTTTTTAGGGGTGTTAAAGGGGGGTTTGAAGGGGTTTTGAAAGCTTTTTAGGGGTGTTAAAGGGGGGGTTTGAAATGGTTTTGAAAAGAGTAATTCAGCAGGGTTCAAGAGGAATTTTAGCGGGATTTGAGAGGTACTTGAAGGTGTTCGTAAGAAATTTGA
>OX387257.1:4606507-4657664 GCA_947562095.1 Branchellion lobata | reverse complement strand
TCCACCTTTCAAACCATCATTCACCCAAGCCACAACTACTCTCATTAACCACCACCATCATCTTTTCAACTACCATCTACACTACCAACATTTCTTTCATAACCACCACCATCACCATTCTCATCGTTCTACCACCACCATCACCACAACTACACCATCACCAAAGCCACAGCCACACCACCAACATTCAACCACTATTCAACTACCACCGTAACCAAACCACCATCATTCGGTTAACTTTTGCCACAACCACCATCATCAAAACCACCACCATTACCACAAACACACCACCATCACCATAATCACACCAACATCACCACAGCCACACCACCACCACAACCACACCACAACCACACCACAACAACCACACCACCACAACCACACCATCATCACCACAACCACACCACCACCACCACAACCACACCACCACCACCACCACAACCACACCACCATCATCACAACCACACCACCACAACCACACCACCACAACCACACTATCACAACCACACCACCATCACCACAACCGCACCACCACCACCATAACCACACTACCACAACCAAACCACAACCACACCACCATCATCACAACCACACCACCACAATCACACCACCACAACCACACCACCACAACCACACCACCACAACCACACCACCATAACCACAACCACACCACCATCATCACAACCGCAACCAAACCACACTACCACAACTACACCATCACCACTACAACCACACCACTACCACCACAGCCACACCACCACCATCACAACCACACCACCACCAGATATGCTTCTCGTTCGCAGCGGTGTTGATAGCAGTGCGCATGGACTTGTGGAGTCTGTTGCATGGCCTCCTCCTCGGCATCCTCATCTTCCCCTTCAGCAGACCCACCCTCCGGAAGGTTCAAGGGGGGGAGGGGCGGATGAATGGGTGGAAAACCGGGTGGTTTGGGTGGATGAGGGGAATGGATTGATGGATAGGGGAAGAGTTGATAGATGAAGAAAAGGTTGACAGATAAGGAAAAGGTTGACAGATAAAGCAAGGGTTGACAGATAAGGAAAGGGTTGACAGATAAAGCAAGGGTTGACAGATAAGGAAAGGGTTGATAAATAAGAGGATGGATTGAAAGAGTTTCAAGGGCTGGATGGAGGGTGCTGTTGGGAAAGATGGAATGAATGGCAGGGCAGAATTGATAAGAATGGGATAGATGGATTGGATGGGAGTTTGTTTAGGTCAAAGGATGTTGGGATGGGCTGGGTTAGCTGGGAATAAATTAGATGGGATAAGTGAGAGAGGAAGGATGGGATGTATGAATGAGGAAGGATGCATGGATGGGAAAGGATGGAGACGGATGAGGAAGGATGATGGATGGATGAAGATCAGGTTGTTGGGTTAATTTAAGATTGTGGATAGGATGATTGGGATGGTTTTGATGAAAGAGGGTGGGATGGATGTAGTATGCGTAGGTCATTATCAACCTTCCTCTATTCTCTTCCTTCTTTTTATTTCTTTTCCATTTCATCTTTTCCTCTTTTTTTTCTTTTTTTATGTTCCTTTCTTCATTCTACTCCCCTTCACCATCACCATCACCATCACCACCATTACCACCACCACCACCATCACCACCACCACAGATCTGGCCTTGTTACATCATCATACTGATGGTCGTCGTGTTTGTACAGTATGTTGCGTGCCTCGGTCTGCCTTCATTCCTCTGCTATGGTGAGTTGCGCGGTTCAGAATGTTTGGGATTTGTTTGAAGGGAGGGTGTTGTGCAGAAATTTTGAATTTTGGATTTTATAGTTATTTTATTAATTGTCACTAAAATCATCCTCATCATCATCATCATCATCATCATCATCATCATCATCATCATTCATCATCATCATCATCATCACCATCATCATCATCATCATCATCATCATCACCATCATCATCATCATCATCATCATCATCATCATCATCAGTATATCCTTGGGACAGACCAACAGTAGCCAACCTTTTCCCTTACAATCTCAAGGTGCGCTACTACCACTACCATCGCTTCCACCATTGTATCACCACCACTAGAACCACCACTACCACCTTCATCAGTGTTACGCTCACCAACACCACTACTACCACTACTCATATTACTACCACCCTCACCATCACTACCACCTTCACCACCACTACTACTACAATTGCCACTACCCATGCTACTACCACCATCAACGCCACTACCGCTATTATCAACACTGCCACCAGCACCACCGCCGCCACTACCCTCACCACCACCATCGTTTCCACACCACCACCACCATCAGGTCTTCCTCTTCCTGCCAGACTACAAAAACCCACCAAGAGCTGAAAAAATTATCCGTAAGCGATTTATCTTCACATCTATGCATTCATTCATCCATTCATTCATATATTCTTTTATTTATACAACTATTCATTCATCATTTTTATATTAATTCATCTATCCATTCATTCATTCATCCATTCATTCATATATTCTTCTTTTATTTATCCATTCATACCTTCATTTTTTATTCATTACCTTCTTCCATTCATTCGTTTATTCATCCATCCATTTATCCACTCGTCTATTTTTTATCCATTTATTCTTCCACCAATAATCCACCTATCCGTTCGGTTATTCTTCCACCATTAATCCATCTATCCATCCATCCATCCATCCATCCATCCATCCAGTGGACTTCACACTCTTTCTGTTAGCTTGCCTTCAGATGAGGGTTTTCAAAGCCGAGTCACAGAACACTACTTATTCCGCCCACTCCATCAACCCCACCAACCTTACCCACCACAATCTCACCAACCAATCGAACGACCCCTCAACCTCGAGTAACCATGACAACGACAAACAAGCCACCATCAACATTGACCTTAGTGACAAACCTGAAAACCAACCCAACAACCAACCCAACAACCAACCCAACAACCAACCCAACAACCAAACAAACAACCAAACAAACAACCATCCTAACAACCATCTCAGCAACCACCTTAGCAACCACTCTAGCAACGGCGCCATGATCCAATATGGCGGTTTCAACGACAGCATCCTCTCAGACATCAGGAAGGCAGTTCCTAACCCTACCCACGACTTCGTTCTTTTCCGCCAGTAAATATTTTATCGCTCATCTACCTTTTATCGTTCATTCATTTTTTATTTCGCAGATATCTTTTGTCGCGCAGATATCTTTTATCGCTCATTCATCTTTTTATTGCTTCTTCATCTTTTATCGCTTATTCATCTTTTATCGCTCATTTATCTTATATCCTTTATTTATTTCTCATCACTTAAGCCTCATTCAATCAAAAACAACCACCTTTCACCACCACCACCTTTCACCACCACCACCTTTCACCACCACCCCTCACCACCACCACCCCTCACCACCACCACCCCTCACCACCACCACCCCTCACCACCACCACCCCTCACCACCACCACCCCTCACCACCACCACCTCACACCACTACCACCTCTCACCACTACCACCTCTTACCACCACCACCCCTCACCACCACCACCTCTCACCACCACCATCTCTCACCACCACCACCTCTCACCACCACCCACCAATCACAGCTCGTACCTGGACATCATAAAAATGGGCGTGTTCTACTACTCCTTCTGGCTAACCCTCCTCCTCCTTTTCATCACCGCCTCCACCCGCATCTCCCTCTTCTCCCTTGGCTACCTCATCGGCTGTTTCTTCTTCCTCTGGTACGGCCAGGATCTTCTCTTGAAGCCCATTGGACAACTCAACAAGATGTGGGCGTGGTTTGGATGTGGGCGTGGTTTTGGTATTTGAGTGAGGATTGGACGGATGGTTAGGGGTATGGGTGTTTGGAGGATGAGTGAATGAGTGAATGAATGGGTGAGTGATTAAATGAGTGGGTGACTGGATGGGGGGGGGGTGGTTGGGTAGATAAATGGTTAGGTGGAATACATGGGTGGATAGATGGATGAATGAATGAGTGGGATAGATGAATGAGTGGATGAATGGATGAGTGAATTAATGGGTGGGTGGAAGGATGGATGAATAAATGAGTGGGATAGATGGATGAGTGAATTAATGGGTGGGTGGATAGATGAATGAGTGGATGAGTGGGTGAGTAGATGAATGTTTGGAAGATGGATGTTTTAAGAATGAGTGAAGGACTGGATGGATGGCTGATGAATGAGATGGGGGGTTGGAGGACGGAGTGGAAGGAAGTGTGGAATGAAAAAAGAAATAAATAAGTATATTTGTTCAAAAATAAACCTATAATTATACACGGAATCAGACCCACTACCACACAGATGGTCGTCCATCCTCTTCTACTGCTACTCCGTCCTTCTGGTGAAGGCTGGCTTGCAGGTGGCGATGATGATGATGATGATGATGATGATGATGATGATGATGATGATGACGATGATGATGATGATGATGATGATGATGATGATGATGATGATGATGATGATGATGATGATGATGATGATGATGATGATGATGATGATGATGACGATGATGATGATAACGACGATGATGATGATGATGATGATGGGGATGATGATGATGACGACGATGGGGATGATTAATTTTAACCATCCAATCAAATTCACCCAATTCATTCTATTAAACTCAATCATCTCATTCCATCTACACATCCAATTCATTTCATCCTTCTATCCAATTCCACCCAACCCATATAACTCACATATCCAACCCACCCACCCTTTCACCCATCCAACCCACACATTTATCCATCCGACCCATTCATCCAACCCATCCACCCACCCTTCCATCCAACCCACTCATTCATCCAACCCACCCACCCACCCTCCAGTTGGTGGGGTGTGTGTATTATGAGAGGGTGCATTGTTTGGTGATTCGCCTTTTCCACATCTCGTGCATCCAGGCACCCGCTTACGTCATCCCTGCGCGCATCATTGAGGGTGAGTGAATGGGTGGGGATGTGTGGTGGGGAGTGGGTGGATGGGAAAGGTGGAATGGTGAAGTGGGGTGAAATAAAGGGTGGAGTAGAAAGTGGGTGGGTAAACTGAGAGAAGTAGGATGGAAGGGTGAATAAAATGGGAGGCGGAAGGGATGACACGAGGGAATGAGATAAAGGTGAGAGGGTGAGGAAGGGGATGGGTGAGAGGGTGAGTAAGGGGATGGGTGAGGGGATGAGTAAGGGGATGGGTGAGGGGATGAGTAAGGGGATGAATGAGGGATGGGGAAGGTGGGATTAAAAGAAGGGTATTTAAAAGAAAAATAATAAGAGAGGTAAGGAGGTTGGAAGAAAACTCGAGTGCTCAACCGAGGAGTTTTGAACCTTGTTCTCGATCACCGTTAAGTGATGACTACTGCAACCATGACAACTCTCATCACCATAACCACTGCCACCACAACCACGCCACCACGGCCACTCCAACCACACCACCACAGCCACCCAAACCACACCACCACAGCTATTTCAGCTTCCCAGACCAGACCAGCAGCTTCACTTTCCTCGGACTGCAGTGTGCTGGACGAGCATGGGAGGCTCGTGTGGGATGTCATCTCCTTCATCAGGTGGATAGGTGCATGTATTCATGCATGGATGGATAGATGAATGGATACATGGATGCATGGGTATGTGGGTTCACGGATGAATGGATACTTGGATGGGTGGGGGGATGGATGCATGATAGATGGATGTGTGGCTAGGTGGTCTTGATAGAAAAATTTTCTATGTATGGATGAGTCATGAATGACTTATTGAATTCATAGATGAATTGTGAATGTATGAATGGGTAGGATGGATTGTGGACCTATCTATGCATCCATGCATTTATCCAATCACCCAACCATATATCCTATTATCTATCCAAACATCTATCCATCCATTCATTCATGACTCTAGTCATCTATACATCCAATCATCCATGCATCCATTTATCCATGCATCCATTCACCGTGCATGCATGCACCACCAGTATCATCGTGTTGTTGAGAGCGTACAAGAGCTGGTTCTTCCAACACGTGGTCACTGAGCTACACGTCGACAACGAACTTGCTTCCAGGTGAGTGGTGGAGGGGAGGAAGGAGAAGGGTGGAAGGGGGGATAGAGAGATGGTGATTTTATTGAGCGGGGGAGAGGGGTTTGATGGGTGGCGGAGTGGTTTTATGGGTGGTGGAGTGGTTTGATGGGTGGTGGAGTGGTTTGATGGGGGGTAAAGTGGTTTGATGGGGTTGTTCTACTGTTATAACACTCAAAATCTACACCACACGACAATCGTAACACAAACAACTATACCACGAACCAACTTCAACACACCCCATTCGCCCTTACAAGACAGTACAATACAAGTACGAATATTATTAAGTGGCGTTAACCCCGTAGAGTTTTGAGGCCACTTTTTCAACCAACCTTTTCCACAACTTCCTCCACAACCTTCTCCACAACCTTCTCCACAACCTCCTCTACAACCTCCTCCACAACCTTCTCCACAACCTCCTCCACAACCTTCTCCACAACCTCCTCCACAACCTCCTCCACAACCTCCTCCACAACCTCCTCCACAACCTCCTCCACAACCTCCTCCACAACCTCTTCCACAACCTCCTCCACAACCTTCTCCACAACCTTCTCCACAACCTCCTCCACAACCTCCTCCACAACCTTCTCCACAACCCTCTCCACAACCTCCTCTACAACCTCCTCCACAACCTCCTCTACAACCTCCTCCACAACTTCCTCCACAACTTCCTCCACAACCTCCTCCACAACCTCCTCTACAACCTTCTCCACAACTTCCTCCACAACCTCCTCTACAACCTCCTCCACAACCTCCTCTACAACCTCTTCCACAACCTCCTCCACAACCTCCTCCACAACCTCCTCCACAACCTTCTCCACAACCCTCTCCACAACCTCCTCTACAACCTCCTCCACAACCTCCTCTACAACCTCCTCCACAACCTCCTCCACAACTTCCTCCACAACCTTTTCCACAACCTTCTCCACAACCTCCTCTACAACCTCCTCCACAACCTTCTCCACAACCTCCTCCACAACCTCCTCCACAACCTCCTCCACAACCTCCTCCACAACCTCCTCCACAACCTCCTCCACAACCTCCTCCACAACCTTCTCCACAACCTTCTCCACAACTTCCTCCACAACCTCCTCTACAACCTCCTCCACAACCTCCTCCACAACCTCCTCCACAACCTTCTCTACAACCACTTCCTCTACAACCTTCTCCACAACCTCCTCCACAACCTCCTCCACAACCTTCTCCACAACCTCCTCCACAACCTTCTCCACAACCTTCTCCACAACCTTCTCCACAACCTTCTCCACAACCTCCTCCACAACCTCCTCCACAACCTCCTCCACAACTTCCTCCACAACCTTCTCCACAACCTCCTCCACAACCTCCTCCACAACCTCCTCCACAACCTCCTCCACAACCTCCTCCACAACCTCCTCCACAACCTCCTCCACAACCTCCTCCACAACTTCCTCCACAACCTCCTCCACAACCTTCTCCACAACCTCCTCCACAACCTTCTCCACAACCTCCTCCACAACCTCCTCTACAACCTCCTCTACAACCTCCTCCACAACCTCCTCCACAACCTCCTCTACAACCTCCTCCACAACCTCCTCCACAACCTCCTCCACAACTTCCTCCACAACCTCTTCCACAACCTTCTCCACAACCTCCTCCACAACCTCCTCCACAACCTCCTCCACAACCTCCTCCACAACCTCCTCTACAACCTCCTCCACAACCTCCTCCACAACCTCCTCCACAACCTCCTCTACAACCTCCTCCACAACCTCCTCCACAACCTCCTCCACAACCTCCTCCACAACCTCCTCCACAACCTTCTCCACAACCTCCTCCACAACCTTCTCCACAACCTCCTCCACAACCTTCTCCACAACCTCCTCCACAACCTCTTCCACAACCTTCTCTACAACCTCCTCTACAACCTCCTCCACAACCTTCTCCACAACCTCCTCCACAACCTCCTCCACAACCTTCTCCACAACCTCCTCCACAACCTCCTCTACAACCTCCTCCACAACCTCCTCTACAACCACCTCCACAACCTTCTCCACAACCTCCTCCACAACCTCCTCTACAACCTCCTTCACAACCTCCTCTACAACCTCCTCCACAACCTCCTCTACAACCTCCTCCACAACCTCCTCCACAACCTCCTCCACTCAGTTTACTCCACTTTCTTCCATCAACCACCCTTCAAACCCCTTCAACACAATTCAACCTTCTTACTTCCTCTTCACCACTTGTAAAACCTCTCCAATCCTTTCACCTTCTCCGTCCCATCCTTTCCACCCAACCTCTCCCCACAGAGGCAGTGAGTTGATCAACGAGATGACGTACCAGAGGGTGGAGGACCAGAGGAACTATGAGGCTTCTGTGCTTGACAAGATCAGGTGAGGGGGGGAGAGGGGGGGACATAAGGGGGGTGGAAGGGGAAGGGGGGTGCATCAGCGCTGGTGGGGGAGTACATCGGGGGGGTACATCGGGGAGGGGGGCGATGATTCGGGAGGAAGGAAGGGAATTAATCAGGGGTAGAAGAGGAGGAGGAGGAGAATGAGGAGGATGGGCGTGGAGAGGAGGAAGACAAGAGGGGGGAAAGAGGGGAGGAAGACAAGAGGGGGGAAAGAGGGGAGGAAGACAAGAGGGGGGAAAGAGAGGAGGAAGACAAGAGGGGGGAAAGAGGGGAGGAAGACAAAAGGGGGGAAAGAGGGGAGGAAGACAAAAGGGGGGAAAGAGGGGAGGAAAACAAGAGGGGGGAAAGAGGGGAGGAAGACAAAAGGGGGGAAAGAGGGGAGGAAGACAAGAGGGGGAAAGAGGGGAGGAAGACAAGAGGGGGGAAGGAGGGGAGGAAGACAAGAGGGGGAAAGAGGGGAGGAAGACAAGAGGGGGGAAAGAGGGGAGGAAGACAAAAGGGGGGAAAGAGGGGAGGAAGACAAGAGGGGGTAAAGAGGGGAGGGTGGTGGGAAAATAAAAGTTGAATATTGCGGAGAAATAGTTGTTTAAGAAATGGTTTGAATCGATGAGAGTATGAAAGGTTTTGAGAATGTTCAATGATCGTCTGACACATTCTTCAATTCAACCACCTTCAATAATAGTTATCAAGCCTGACCTTCCAACTCATTTCCCGCACTTCATGTTTCTCATTCCTTTATTTCTTCTTTTCGACCCACTCTAAAGAACTCACCAAAATCAAAATAATTCCCACAAACCCAAAAATCCATTCGGAAAAACACCCAAAAAACTACACAAAAGTTACCTATAGCCACCCAAATGCCTTCCAACCCACCTAGAAATCAACTCAAAAACCCATCAAAACCCACTTTAAGTATAATCGCCTCTGAAGCAAGCGAATTTGCGAACTGTGCGCTATAAAAACTTGTGTATACATTCATTCATTTATTCAAAATCCTTATACACCCTAAAACACCCTAAAACACCCTAAAAAACCCGAATCTCTTAAAACCCCTTAAACCTCTTAAAACCTCCAAACCCCTAAAACACCCAAACACCCAAACACCCTTAAACACCCAAACTCCTTCAAATCCTCTAAAACCCTCTAAAACACCCAAGGTTGAAGGTGGAACGGATCCGACAGAAGATGCAGATGCAGACGGCACGCTTGTCTGACCAGCACAGCAAGCACAAGGAGTTCAACGACCACTACGAAGGTGATCCTCTGCATCCGTCATCATCATTATTATTATTATTATTATTATTATTATTATTATTATTATTATTATTATTATTATTATTTAAATAATTTATTATTATTTTTTTTAAATAATTTATTTTTTTATTTTTTTGAAATTTTTTGAAATTATTTTTCAAAACTGTTTCAAAATTTAATTTAATTTTCTTTTATTATTATTATTATAAAATCAAATTGAATTTATTATTCATTATCATCATTTTATTCTTTATATTATTATTATTATTATTATTATTATTATTATTATTATTATTATTATTATTTTATTATTATTATTATTATTATTATTATTATTATTATTGTTTTTTTCTTCATTTTATTCAATAATTCTCATATTATTCAACCATTTGTTTTTTAACTTATTTATTCTTTGTTCCAATTCATTTTGTCATCGAATATCTCATAAAATCCTTTATGTTTTAAATATCATTGTGGCCTCGAAACTCTACGGGGTTAATGCCACTATAATAATATTCGTGTTTGTATTTGTATTGTATTTTTATTGTATTTGTATTGTATTTGTATTGTATTTTTATTGTATTTGTATTGTATTTGTATTGTATTTGTATTGTATTTGTATTGTATTTGTATTGTATTTGTATTGTATTTGTATTGTATTTGTATTGTATTTGTATTGTATTTGTATTGTATTTGTATTGTATTTGTATTGTATTTGTATTGTATTTGTATTGTATTTGTATTGTATTTGTATTGTATTTGTATTGTATTTGTATTGTATTTGTATTGTATTTGTATTGTATTTGTATTGTATTTGTATTGTATTTGTATTGTATTTGTATTGTATTTGTATTGTATTTGTATTGTATTTGTATTGTATTTGTATTGTATTTGTATTGTATTTGTATTGTATTTGTATTGTATTTGTATTGTATTTGTATTGTATTTGTATTGTATTTGTATTGTATTTGTATTGTATTTGTATTGTATTTGTATTGTATTTGTATTGTATGTGTATTGTATTTGTATTGTATTTGTATTGTATTGTATTGTATTGTATTACATTTTCATTTAATAGTTTTTTATAGCTTATTGTTATGATAAACACTTGATTTTTCCAAAAAAAAAATTATAATCCATTTTCATTTCACGAAAATTCTTCTCAAGCCATTATTCCACCTACTCAACACCCTCTCCAACCCAACCCAACCGCCATCACAAACCAACCCACCAAAACCACCCATCCAACTCACTCAACCCACCCAAACCCAACCCACCACCTACTTTACTAACCCAACCAACAAACCACCCAACTACCCAACCCACCCAACCGTCTAATCACCCAACCCACCCAACCTATCCAACTACCCAACCCACCCAACTACACAACCCACCCAACTACACAACCCACCCAACTACACAACCCACCCAACCGCCCAAATACTCAACCCACCCAACCGCCCAAATACTCAACCCACCCAACCGCCCAATTCACCCAACCCACCCAACCTATCCAACTACCCAACTTATCCAACTACCCAACCCACCCAACTACCCAACCCACCCAACTACCCAACCCACCCACCCAACTACCCAACCCACCCACCCAACTACCCAACCCACCCACCCAACTACCCAACCTACCCACCCAACTACCCAACCCACCCACCCAACTACCCAACCCACCCTACCACCCAACCCACTCTACCACCCAACCCACTCTACCCACCCAATCCACTCTACCCACCCAACCCACCCAATCAAATTTTTCACCCACCCACCCACCCACGCAGTCATAAGGTCGGGAGATTATTCGATGTTCGAGGAGTTGATCCGTGAGAGGAGTGAGGAGGTGGTGGGGACTGAAAGCAATAGGAGTATCAGACAACTCATCAGGTTTGCTTCCAAACTCAACAGACCCCCTACTGTGGGAGAGGTGGGTGGGTGGTGTTGTTTGGGGGTGTTGTTGTTTGGGGTGGGTGTTATAAGGGGGTGTTGTTCGGGGGTGTTGTTGTTTGGTGAAGATGAGTAGCGGTGGCGTTAGAGGTGTTGTTTGTTTGGTGTTGTTTCATTCGCGCGGGTGGCTTTGTCTGAGTGGGTGGTGTTGTTTGGGGGTTGTTAGTTGTGTTGTTTGGGTGAATGGTGTTGTTTTGGTGGGTGGGTTTTGTTGGTTGGGTTATGTTGTTTGGTGGATAATGTTGTTCGGGTGGGTGGGTGTTGTTGTTAGAGTGCGTGGTGGTGTTTGGGCAGGTGTTGTTGTTTAGGTGTGGTTGTTGTTATGATAGTTTCTACCATCACCACAAACAACTTCCATTTCACCACAACACCCCCTTCCACCACCACCACAATCTTTCCCATTGCACACCAGCTATTGAACGCCTGGTCGATCAGTGACGTCACGTCAGCCCTCCTGCTGTGGGATACGTGGAAGGCCAAAGACCTCATTGCCGACTACGATGACCTCAACACTAACAACAACAAAAACCTCAACAACAACAATAATAATTATAATAAAATAGATGAACTCGATAGTGATGAAGATGAAGAAGAAGAAGAAGAAGAAGATGCTGATGATGATGATGATGATGATGATGATGATGATGATAATGATGATTTTGTTACGGAGGAAGAAGATCTAGAAGATGAGGATGAGAAGGAAGAAGAGGAAATGTCTAAAAATTCGAATGAGAATGCAATGAAGGAGGGAGGAAAAAAAAGGGATAAAAAGAAAAAGAAGAAAAAAAAGAAAGAAAAAGGAGGTGGCTCTTGTTGTAGTTGTTTATTTTTTGTTTGTGATAAAAATGGTAGAATTTCGATAACGCACGCACACACACACACACACACAAACACACACACACACACACACACACACACACACACACACACACACACACACACACACACACACACACACACACACACACACACACACACACACAAACACACACACACACACACACACACACACACACACACACACACACACACAGTGCGCAACTACTTCCGTTTCTTGTACGTACTAATATTGGCTGCTTGTGAGCAGCTGATCTTCTTCTTGAACTCACTGGCTCAAGACTACCTGCTTATCTCGAAGAAGCTGAAGGAAGAGAAGCAGAAGAGGAGGGAGGTGGGTGGGTAGATGGTGGGTGGGTAAATGGTGGGTGGAATGGTGGGTGAGTTGGTGAGTGGGTAGGGTGGTGGGTGAGTTGGTGAGTTGATGGGTGGGCTGGTGGGTTGATGGGTGGGTTGGTGGCTTGGTGGGTGGGTTGGTGGGTTGGTGGGTGGCTTAGTGGGTTGGTGGGTGGGTTGAAATGGGTGGGGGTGAAATGGGTGAGAAAGTAATGAGATGGTGAGAGGTGGGTGGTTGGTGTGGGGGCTGAAGTGGTATGGTGGGTGAATAGGTGTGATGGGAGGTAGGAGATGTGATGATTGGTAAATTGGGTGGTGTGTGAGATGGGATGGTGGGTGTGGAGGTGGGGTGGGTGGGTGAGCAAATAGCGAGGGATGGGTGGTGGATAATGGGTGAAGGTTTAGAGGAAGGATTGAAAGCGTTTGAAAGAAAAAGGTTAAAGGAATGGTGGAAGAAGAGTGGAAAAAGAACGAACTGTTGTTTTTTAGATGGGTAGTAAAGGAGGGCGGAAGAAAGAGAGGATGGAGGGAGGGGGGGGGGGAGGGAGAATGAGAGTGAGGGATGGATGGAGGAGGCAGGATGGGAATGAGATATTATGGATGGAAAGAGAAATAAAGTGAGAACTGAGGGAGGAAAGTGAGAAAGGATGGATGGAAGAAGAGTGAAGAAAAAGGGATGGTTGAATGATAAGGAGAAAGAGAAAAGGAAGGAGGAGGGGTGGAGCAAGAAAGGGGGGAAGAAGAGGAGGAGTAGAGAGAGAGAGAATGGATAAGGCGGGAAGATGGATGTGAAAGAGTTCAACCACTCCACTGTTGGATCATTGGATTGCCGCTCTCTAGTTGCTTTTCGTGTTCATTCTGAAACGAAGTTACACATAACAAGATGTTTTTCAAAACCACACCCACAGCAATCTTTGCTGAAGAAGTCCAGAGAATCGTCCTACCCTCAAGACCTTTCTTCTTCCGAGGAACAACCTACCACAAGCCACGACGCCCAAGCCACAGCCAGTCGCGCGAACGACCCTTCACGCGCAGAGACGCAGTTCAACTCCCGCCTACCGCTACCTTTCCGTATCTTCTCCTCCTTCTTCATCGTCTTCCTCAACAACAGCGAACTTCTTTGCTACTTCGCCATGACGCTGGTCGCCATAGAGTATGGCAGTCTATTCGCTATTGTGTACCCCATCACCGCCCTCCTCTGGGGCATGCTAAGCTGCCCTCGCCCAAGCAAAACATTCTGGCTCTTCGCTATTAGCTACACCGAGGTCTTGCTTCTTTATTTATAGTTTTTCTAGTTTTTTTGTTTGTTTTGTTTTGTTTTTTTTTTTACTTTTTCATTCGTTTTTCATTTTTATTTTTTTCACTTTTTCATTCGTTTTTTATTTATTTTTTCTTAGTTTTTCAATTTTTTAAAAGTTCTTTATTTTTTGTTTACCTTATAAAATACTTACTGATTCATTTTTATTGATTTAAAAAAAATTTTTTTTTTTTTCATTTTCAAATATTTTTAATATTCAAAAAATATTTTTATTTTTATTCCGAATTTATGAATTTTTTTCACAAATCAACTTTCTTAACTATCCCATTCACAATTATTGGCCTTCCCACCATTATCACGACTTTGTTTTTTAAGGAATTTTTTCATTATTTTCTTCATCACATTTTTATAATCTCCAAATCTACCCTGAACAACCCCTCTTCCACCAACCAACCCTCCTTCCACCAAACAAACCCCTCCACCAACCAACCCTTCTTCCACCAAACAACCCTCCTTCCACCAACCAACCCTCCTTCCACCAACCAACCCCCCTCCACCAACCAACCCTTTTTCCATCAAACAAACCCCTTCCACCAACCAAGCCTCCTCCATTCTAAACAGCCTTTTCAAGCCACCCCCATCACCAAACCACCCCTCAAACCACCCCCCAAACCACCCCTCACCACCAAACAACCCTCCAAACCACCTCCCACCACCAAACAACCCCCCAAACCACCTTCCACCACCAAACAACCCTCCAAACCACCTTCCATCACCAAACAACCCCCCAAACCACCTCCCACCACCAAACAACCCCCCAAACCACCTCCCACCACCAAACAACCCTCCAAACCACCTGCCACCACCAAACAACCCCCCAAACCACCTCCCACCACCAAACAACCCCCCAAACCACCTTCCACCACCAAACAACCCCCCAAACCACCTTCCACCACCAGGTGATCATCATCATCAAGTACATCTTCCAGTTCTTTGACTTCGTGGGTCCCACAGAGGCGTCCACCTCCAACGTCTTTTACCCCCCCTACATCATCGGCGTCGCCAAAGATCCTCACTACGCTCTCTTCTACATCATCCTCCTCTTCTGCCTCTTCTTCCACCGCTCCGTTCTCAGGGTGGGTTCTTTGGGGTGGGGTTGATGTTTTTTTTTGGGGAGGGGTTTGGAGATTTTTTGGGGGGGGAGGAAAAAGGGGGGTTTGGAGTTTTTTCTGGGAAGGGCGAGGGGGGTTTTGGGTGTCCTTCGGAAATGTATATTTTTGGTTTTTGAATTATTTTGTGATCTGGTTTTTTTGATGGTTCGGAGAACTTGTGGGCGTGTTTTTTGTGAACTTTGTGGGGGAGGTATGATAGTTTGAGGTTCAGATGGCTCGGACCTTTTGGGGTTTTTTGAGCGTGATTCAGTAGTTCGGGGTTGCTGAGGTTGTTGCAGGGTGCTTTGGCATTTTTTGAAAGAGAACTGAGAAGATTTTTTCCACCACCATTTCCTCCATCACCAACTCCACCGTTTTCTCTTCCACTTCCACCACCACCACCTCCACCGCTACCACCTTCCACCAGCAACACGGCCTTTGGAAGAACGCAGAAACAAGCAGGAAGGACTTGCAACTGGCTTCAACTCCCCCCATCGAAGATGATGTGAGGAGGAGGAGGAGGAGGAGGAGGAGGAGGAGGAGGAGGAGAAGGAGGAGGAGGAGGAGGAGGAGGAGGAGGAGGAGGAGGAGGAGGAGGAGGAGGAGGAGGAGGAGGAGGAGGAGGAGGAGGAGGAGGAGGAGGAGGAGGAGGAGAAGGAGGAGGAGGAGGAGGAGGAGGAGGAGGAAGAGGAGGAGGAGGAGGAGGAGGAGGAGGAGGAGGAGGAGGAAGAGGAGGAGGAAGAGGAGGAGGAGTAGGAGGAGGAGGAGGAAGAGGAGGAGGAGGAGGAAGAGGAGGATGCTGACGAGAAGGATGATGATAATAAAGAAACTAATGATAATAGTAGGAACCATCTTTATCTCTACCACCACCACCACTACCACCCTCACTACACCACTGCCACTATCACTAAACCACCACCACTACTGCTATCACTACACCACTACCACCACCACTATCACTTTTACTACACCACTATCATTATCACTACCGCTTCACCACTATCACTATCACTACACCATTATCACCACGCCACCGCAGGGAACACATGGACGGAAGAAGGGGACTGAGAGCTTAATCCCACAAGCACACACTTCTCAAGGACTTCTATCGCAAATGAGGAGGAGGAAGAAGGGAGGAGGGAAGGATGATGGTGCTGATGACGATGCTAACAAGTCAAGCGCGGTGAAAAAGATGAAAAGTGGTGATGATAATGATGATGACGTTGCAAAAGGAAAAGGAAAAGGGAAAGGAAAAATGGTAAAGTCAAAAGTAAACAACAATGAGAATGCGAAGAAGGAAGAGGAGGATGAGGAGGAAGATGTTGACAACAAATATGACGATGACGACGATGTTGATGTTCTGGGTGTCAGGACTTCGAACAATGACGATGACGATGAAGGCCTCAACAACATGTGTGTGTCCAAGCGTCCATCGCTGTATTCTCAACTACATTGTATATTCATGGGTCTATGTAGCGCTCATTTCAAATGTTGAATTATACAATGGTCCTGAATCTATGTAAACATTCAATTCTCATTATAACGTTGTTTTTACCTGTTACTCATTCATATTTCTGTTCTAAATAGGTTTCCTCATTATATTTCAACGCCATTTTTATACGTATATAATTTTGATATATAAATCCATACTCTAATAGCGTTAATGGCTCGTACTCTAATAAGGATGATGATACTAATAATAATAATAATAAAAAAAAATAAAAAAAAAAAAAAAAAAAAATAATAATAATAATAATAATAATAATAATAATGATAATAATAATAATAATAATAATTATTATTATTATTATTATTATTATTATTATTATTATTATTCTTATTATTATAATAATTATAATAAATATATTCATGATTATTATTATTACTTTAAATATTGCAAGGGTCAATCCTTCATGCGTGACGAGTTATCCTTATCTCTCCCTCCCCCTCAGTTGCTGTCAGTTTCCCTGCTGCAAGCCCTTCGTCTCCTTCTACCGCTCCCTCAAGGTTTTTCCCCTTCTGCCATTCTTCTCTCTCCCATCCATCCTCCCTCTTCCATCCATCCTCCCTCTTCCATCCATCCTCCCTCTTCCATCCATCCTCCCTCTTCCATCCATCCTCCCTCTTCTATCCATCCTCCCTCTTCCATCCATCCTCCCTCTTCTATCCATCCTCCCTCTTCTATCCATCCTCCTTCTTCCATCCATCCTCCCTCTCCCATCCATCCTCCCTCTCCCATCCATCCTCCTTCTTCCATCCATCCTCCCTCTTCTATCCATCCTCCTTCTTCCATCCATCCTCCCTCTCCCATCCATCCTCCCTCTCCCATCCATCCTCCTTCTTCCATCCATCCTCCCTCTTCCATCCATCCTCCCTCTCCCATCCATCCTCCCTCTTCCATCCATCCTTTTTCTTCCATCCTTCCTTCTTCTATTTTTCCTCCATCCATCCTCCCTTCTTTTATCCATCTTTTTTCCTTCCTTTTTCTTCCATATTTCCTTTTTCTATTTTTTCATCTCTTCCTTTTTATTCCATTAACATCTCAATAACTCCCTAACAACCCCCAAACAACCCCCAACAACCCCCAAACAACCTTCAACAACCCCTAAAAACCCTTAAAATCCCCAACAATCCCCAAACCCCCCCAACAACCCTTCAAAAAACCCCCAAAATTCCCTCCCAGGACTCCTCGTTCAGAGCGTCGACAGATGTGTACGTGTTCATCTTTCTCACCGACATCGTCTCTCTCCTCATCACCATCTTCGGATTTTCCTCCTTCGGACCCTCTGTCCGTCCCTTTTGTCTTTGCTCGTTTGTGTGTGTGTTTGTGTGTGTGTGTGTGTGTGTGTGTGTGTGTGTGTGTGTGTGTGTGTGTGTGTGTGTGTGTGTGTGTGTGTGTGTGTGTGTGTGTGTGTGTGTGTGTGTGTGTGTGTGTGTGTGTGTGTGTGTGTGTGTGTGTGTGTGTGTGTGTGTGTGTGTGTGTGTGTGTGTGTGTGTGTGTGTGTGTGTGTGTGTGTGTGTGTGTGTGTGTGTGTGTGTGTGTGTGTGTGTGTGTGTGTGTGTGTGTGTGTGTGTGTGTGTGTGTGTGTGTGTGTGTGTGTGTGTGTGTGTGTGTGTGTGTGTGTGTGTGTGTGTGTGTGTGTGTGTGTGTGTGTGTGTGTGTGTGTGTGTGTGTGTGTGTGTGTGTGTGTGTGTGTGTGTGTGTGTGTGTGTGTGTGTGTGTGTGTGTGTGTGTGTGTGTGTGTGTGTGTGTGCGAGTGAAGGGGTTTTATATATTTTCTTGCCCTTTTGTGTTTGTTTGCTCTTTTATGTATTCATTTTTTTAAACAACATTGTAAACTTTTTCAACTTTTAATGTTTCTGGTTGCGCAACAAACATAAGATGCAAAACACCACAACAACCACCACCACAACAGCCACCATCATCACAACAAACACCACAGCAACCACAACAACAACAACCACCATCACAATCACCACAACAACCACCATCACCATCACCACAACAACCATCACTACCCCAATAACTATCACCACCAAAGCACCCATCACCACCACAACAACCATTACACCACAACAACCACCATCACCACCACAACCACCATCACTACCACCACAACCACCATCACTACCACCACAACCACCATCACCACCACCACAACCACCATCACTTCCACAACAACCACCACCATCACACCACAGGACTATTCCACCAACGGAGTTCTCGTAACCACGGTTCTCAAGAAAAATAAGGTCTTGTTTGTTATTATTTTTATTATTTCCTTGTTTTATTATTATTATTGTTTCACATTTTATTATTTTTTATGTTTCATACAGTGCCTATTTTTAGTTCATAGTTTCGATTAGTTTGGTTTAAATTATTCGTCCAATTTTTAATCCATTCATTGTCCATCTATTTTTTGATTCATCCATCCATCCATTCATCCATCCATCCATTCATCCATCCATCCATCCATCCATCCATCCATCTATTTATTCTTTCATACATCCAACCATCCATCCATCTATTTATTCTTTCATCCATCCATCCATCCATCCATCCATCTATCTATTCTTTCATACATTCATCCATCCATCCATCTATTTATTCTTTCATACATTCATCCAACCATCCATCTATTCATTCTTCCATCCATCCATCCATTCATCTATTTATTCTTTCATCCATTCATTCATCCATCCATCTATTCATTCTTCCATCCATCCATCCATTCATCCATCCATCTATTCATTCTTCCATCCATCCATCCATTCATCCATTTATCTATTCATTCTTCTATCCATCCATCCATCCATCCATCCATCCATTCATCTATTTATTATTTCAACCATCCATCTATCCATCCATTCATCCATCATTTTGATTTTTATCATTATCCATCTACTCCTCCATTCATTCATTTCTCAACTTATCCATCCATCTATTGTTCATCCCCCTTCATCTGTTAACCTTTCTATCTTATTCCATCTTTTCCAACCATTCATCCATGCATTCATCCATGCATTCATCCATGCATTCATCCATGCATTCATCCATGCATTCATCCATGCATTCATCCATGTATTCATCCATGCATTCTTCCATAAAGTCATTTATTCATCTATCCATGCATTCATGCATGCAAGCATTTATCCATTAATTCATCCATGCATTCATTTTTTCATCCATGCATGCATGCAGATACCACCAGCCTTCTTGGGCATGTTGCTGGCTCAGTTCATCCTCATCATGATTGATAGAGCCATCTATCTGAGGAAGCAGGTGGTGATGATGATGATGATGATGATGATGATGATGATGATGATGATGATGATGATGATGATGATGATGATGAGGATGAGGATGATGATGATGAGGATGATGATGATGATGATGATGATGATGATGATGAGGAGGATGATGATGATGATGATGAGGATGAGGATGATGATGATGATGATGATGATGATGATGTTGATGATGATGATGATGATGATGATGATGATGATGATGATGATGATGATGATGATGATGGTGATGATGATGATGATGATGATGATGATGATGATGATGACGACGATGATGGAGATTATTATTTAAGTCTTTTCTTTACTTTTTTTTTTGTTATTGCATATACGCACACAAACACACACACACAAACACGCACACACACACACACACACACACACACACACACACACACACACACACACACACACACACACACACACACACACACACACACAGGTCATCATCAAGTACATATTCCAAGTGGTGTTGGTGTTGGGAATTCATGCGTGGGTCTTCTTTGGCCTGCCCTCCATCACTCAGAGGTGGCAGTAATAATAATGATATTAATACTCATCATCTCATCCTCATCATCATCATCATCATCATCATCATCATCATCATCATCATCATCATCATCATCATCATCATCATCATCATCATCATCATCATCATCATCATCATCATCATCATCATCATCATCATCATCATCATCATCATAGTAGTACTACAACTAACACCTAACCATAGGCCATTCACCATCAACAACCACACAAAAAAGTAAAATGCCGCACTAGCACTACAACAACACCAAGATAACAACAACAACACCACAACAACAGCAGCACAACAACGAAAACAAAATCACAACGACAACAAAAGCACCACACCACACAATAACACCACAACAACAACAACACCACAACAACAACAACACCACAACAACAACAACACCACAACAACAACAACAACAACACCACAACAACAAAAACACCACAAAAACAACAACACCACAACAACAACAACACCACAACAACAACAACGACACCAACAACATCATCACAACAACACAGACGCTTCACAGACAACGTGGCAGCGCAGCTGTGGTATTTCACCAAGTGCGTGTACCTTGCCCTCTCCTCCTACCAGATCAAGTGTGGCTACCCCACCTGCATTCTAGGTGCTGCAGCTGTTGTTGATGCCTTTGCTGCTTTTGTTGTTGTTTTTGTTGCTGTTGCTGCTGCTGCTGCTGCTGCTACTGCTGCTGCGTCTGTTGCTGTTTTAACTCATAATAATCATGCTTTTTAAATATTAAAGTTATGCCTTATTTTCTTATCTTCTTCCTCTTCTTTTCTTCCCTTTCTTTTCTTCTTTCTCGACTTTTTTCTTTCTTCCTATGATCCTCTTCTTCAACATCTTTTTTCGCCTCACTTTCTTCTTTTTTCTCATTTTCCTTCTTCTCTTCTTCCTCTTTTTCTTCCTCTTTTTCATTTACTTCTTCCCAATCTTTCTTTTCATCTTCCTCCTCTTCTTCTTCCTTCTCTTCTAACTGATCTTCCTCTTCCTCTTCCTCTTCTTCCTCTTCCTCTTCCTCTTCCTCCTCTTCTTCATCTTTTTTCTTCTCTTCCTCATCTTCTTCCTTCTCTTCACAGGCAACTTTCTCACCAAGAAGTACAACTACTTGAACCTCTTTTGCTTCAGAGGGTCAGTTTTTCAATAACTTCTCTTAACCACCCAAACCACCACCCAACCCACCACCCAAACCAACACCCAACCTACCACCCATCCCACCACCCAACCCACCACCCAACCTACCACCCAACCCACCACCCAACCCACCACCCAACCCACCACCCAAACCACCACCCAACCCACCACCCAACCTACCACTCATCCCACCACCCAACCTACCACCCAACCCACCACCCAACCCACCACCCAAACCACCACCCAACCCACCACCCAACCTACCACTCATCCCACCACCCAACCTACCACCCAACCCACCACCCAAACCAACACCCAACCTACCACCCAACCTACCACCCAACCCACCACCCAACCTACCACCCAAACCACCACCCAACCCACCACCCAACCCACCACCCAAACCACCACCCAACCCACCACCCAACCTACCACTCATCCCACCACCCAACCTACCACCCAACCCACCACCCAACCCACCACCCAACCCACCACCCAACCCACCACCCAACCTACCACCCATCCCACCACCCAACCCACCACCCAATTAATCAAACCCACACTTTCTTTTTTACCACCAACCCAACCCACCAAATGCAATTCCATCTTCATACACATTTCCACCACCAAACCACCCAACCCACCAAACCACCCAACCCACCAGCCCACCAGCCCACCAAGATCTACCCAACCAATAAAAACTCATAACAGCCTAACTGTCTCTAAACACTCAACCATAAAATCACCCCCTCAAACCAATCCACCACATAACCAGCCCCCTTGAACAAATCCTCTTAAACCCCCCAAACCTCCCCTCCCCCCTATCTTCGTCATTATTCACCCAACCCACCCCATTTTCTTCATATTTCACCCATTCCACCCCATCTTCTTCATATTTCACCCATTTCACCACCATCTTCATATTTCCCCCATTCCACCCCATCTTCATATTTCACCCATTTCACCACCAGCTTCCTCATAATCCCCTTCCTGCTTGAGTTGAGGGCGTTGATGGACTGGATGTTCACAGACACCACACTGGCCCTCACTTCGTGGCTCCAGATGGAGGACATTTACGCCAACATCTTTTGCATCAAGTGCAACCGCAGTGCTGAAAAGGTGCGTGGCTGCCTGTAGTGGTGGCGGTTGAGGGTGGTTTAGTGGTGGTGGAGAGTATGGATACTTCAGGCGTGGTTTATTGGTGGTTAAATGGTGGTTTATTGGTGGTTAAATGGTGGTTTAATGGTGGTTAAATGGTGGTTTAGTGGTGGTTTAGTGGTGGTTTAGTGGTGGTTTAGTGGTGGTTTAGTGGTGGTTGTGGTGGTTTAGTGGTGGTTTAGTGGTGGTTTAGTGGTGGTTTAGTGGTGGTTTAGTGGTGGTTTAGTGGTGGTTGTGGTGGTTTAGTGGTGGTTTAGTGGTGGTTTAGTGGTGGTTTAGTGGTGGTTTAGTGGTGGTTTAGTGGTGGTTTAGTGGTGGCTTAGTGGTGGTTGTGGTGGTTTAGTGGTGGTTTAGTGGTGGTTTAGTGGTGGTTTAGTGGTGGTTTAGTGGTGGTTTAGTGGTGGTTTAGTGGTGGCTCAGTGGTGGTTTAGTGGTGGTCCAGGCATGGTTCAGTGGTGGTTCAGAGGTAGGATTTTTCTTTTACTTATCGCTCATTTTTCCTCTTTCCATCATCTCCTCTTCATTTGACTTTCTTGCAGTTATTTTCTTCTTCCAGCTCCTCTTCTTCCTTTTCCTTATTTTTTTTTTTACTTTTTTATCTGCCACATACTCCATCGAAACTTCTTCCCTCCACATACATTCTTCATCTCTCCATAAAACAAAATTTTCAAAAAAACTTACCCCTAACCCCTCGCAACCGAAACGCCCATTTCCGGAATCATCACAACCTTTAAAATACTCCAATAAACACCCCCATAAACATCCTCTCTCAAAAACACCCATCCCAAAACACCTTACCCCATAAACACCCCCCCCCACTCTAAAAACACCCCACCCCAAGAACACCCCCCACCCAAAAAAACACACCTTCACCCCAAGAACACCCCCCACCCCAAAAATACCCTTTCACCCAAAAAAAACCCCACCCTGAAAACGCTCAGAGGTACAAGACACCACGTGGTCTGAGGAAGGCGGCGTACATAAAGTATGGTCTAGGTGGCATGTACCTTTTCATCCTCATCCTCGTCATCTGGTTCCCCCTCCTTCTCTTCTCCATGTCTAGCACCATCTTCCAACCCAACAAACCCATCGAAGTTTCCGTCAACATCAAGCTGGCTGGCTTCGAGGTGGTTGGGTGGTTTGGAGGTGGTTGGGTGGTTTGGAGGTGGTTGGGTGGTTTGGAGGTGGTTGGGTGGTTTGGAGGTGGTTGGGTGGTTTGGAGGTGGTTGGGTGGTTTGGAGGTGGTTGGGTGGTTTGGAGGTGGTTGGGTGGTTTGGAGGTGGTTGGGTGGTTTGGAGGTGGTTGGGTGGTTTGGAGGTGGTTGGGTGGTTTGGAGGTGGTTGGGTGGTTTGGAGGTGGTTGGGTGGTTTGGAGGTGGTTGGGTGGTTTGGAGGTGGTTGGGTGGTTTGGAGGTGGTTGGGTGGTTTGGAGGTGGTTGGGTGGCTTAGTGGTGGTTGGGGGTGATTTGTCGGTGGTTGGTTGGAGGGGGGTGACTGGGTGGTTGGTAGATGGGGTGGTTTGTGGGTGAAAATGGACGGGTTTTGTTTGGTGGTTTTTTTGTAGGTTTGAATTTTTGGGGGTTTGTTGGCTGGTTGGTTGGTGGGTCGTAGGGGTTGTGTTAAGATGGGTGGGAAGTTGGATGGGTGATTGTGTTAGGATGGGTGGGGAGTTGTGGGTTTGGACACGTGATTGGCTGGATGATGGGTAGGTATTTGGTTTAGATTTTTTCAGGTTTAGTAAGTTTGTGGGTTTGGGTGAGTGGTTGTTGGAGTGTCAGAGGGTTGGCTGGAGGATGTTTGGTTGAAAATGGTTGAAAATGAAGTTTTGGAGTTTTGAAGGAGGTGGTTGTAGTGAAGCTTTCTCGAGTCTATCAATTCTTCATACGACCATTCTTTTCGTATTTAATCCATCCGCATATCCATCCATTTGTTCATCCATCCATCCATTTGTTCATCCATCCATCCATTTGTTCATCCATCCATCCATTTGTTCATCCATCCATCCATTTGTTCATCCACCCATCCATTTGTTCATCCACCCATTCATTTGTTCATCCACCCATCCATTTGTTCATCCACCCATCCATTTGTTCATCCACCCATTCATTTGTTCATGCATCCATCCATTTGTTCATCCACCCATCCATTTGTTCATGCATCCTTCCATTTGTTCATCCATCCATCCATTTGTTCATGCATCCATCCATTTGTTCATCCATCCATCCATTTGTTCATCCATCCATTCATTTGTTCATCCATCCATCCATTTGCTCATCCATCCATCCATTTGTTCATCCACCCATCCATTTGTTCATCCATCCATCCATTTGTTCATCCATCCATCCATTTGTTGATCCATTCATCCATCCATCCATTCATTCATCCATCCATCCATCCCTCACAGCAACTTTTCTCAACCACCTCTCAACGCATCACCCCCTTCACCAGCCAAGACTACAACTACTTTTATTCCAACTTCCAGATCGTAAGTTCCACCTTGCCTCTTTGAAATATAATACAACACCGTACAACTCTTCCGTATAAACAATAAAATACCATACAATTTTTCAATATAAACAATAAAATACCATACAATTTTTCAATATAAACAATAAAATACCATACAATTTTTCAATATAAACAATAAAATACCATACAATTTTTCAATATAAACAATAAAATACCATACAATTTTTCAATATAAACAATAAAATACCATACAACTTTTCAATATAAACAATAAAATACCATACAATTTTTCAATACCATAAAATTCTTCAATATATATACAATACAATACAACACAATACAATACAACACAAACACGAATATTATTATAGTGGCATAAACCCCGTATAGTTTCGAGGCCACAATACAACAACACAACCTTTCACTATACGAAACACAACAAGACACAGCTCTCCAAAATGAGTAATTCAACAGCATACAACGGTTCAATATAAGCAGTACAACACAATTAAATACATTTTCAAACCCCCAAAATTTTCCAAAACCATCCCACAACCCCTCCACAACCCACCTTCCAACACCCTCCAAAGACCACCTACTCCCCAAAAACCACCCACTCCCCAAAAACCACTTAACCCCCAAAACCACCCAACCCCCAAAGACCACCCAACCTTCAAAATCCACCCAACCCCCAAAACCACCCAACCCCCAAAACCACCAAACCCCCAAAACCACCCACTTCAGGCCACCAGGACCTTCCTGTCTTCTTACCAGATCAGTGACATTTACAACACCACGTTGGTGGGAGAAAGTGGGTCGTTATGGGTCATCTCGCCTCCTGCCCTCAGCGATATGCTCTTGTCGCTGCAACAGAGAGACGTTGTCACCATGCAGTTCTCTGTCTCCGTGCGCAGGTGGTGGTGGTGGTGGTGGTGGTGGTGGTGATGGTGGTTTGTTATCACCATCAAACCTTTGTTATCACCATCAAACCTTTGTTATCACCATCAGACCTTTGTTATCACCATCAAACCTTTGTTATCATCATCAAAACTTCTTTTTTAGTTATCAAACTCACACAAGGCGCTACAAAACCTCTCGCAGGAATCCAACAGGGAATGCCGATGTGGTCATGGGTCAGTTTGATAGGCATCTCTATAAAGGTTTGTGGTGGTTTTAAAGTGTTTATGGTGGTTTGTGGTGGTTTTGTAGTTTTTATGGTGGTTTGTGGTGGTTTGTGGTCTTTATAGTGGTTTTATGGTGGTTTTATGGTTTTTATGGTGGTTTGTGGTGGTTTTGTGATGTTAATGGTGGTTTTATGGCGTTTATGGTGGTTTGTGGTGGTTTTAAGGCTTGTATGGTGGTTGTTGGTAGTTTATGTTGGTTTGAAGTAGTTTTGATGGTTTTCTGGTGGTTTTGGGGTGTTTATGGTTTTTGTGGTGAGTTGCGGTGGTTTTGTGATATTTCTTGTTGATTCTATGGTGTTGATGGTGTTTTGTGTTTTTTTTGGGGGTTTTATGGTGGTTTTGTTTGCCGTGATGATTTTATTCTTAATTTTTTATTCTTTGTTAGAGCTAAGGAATACCCACGTATCATTGAAATGTGATTTTCCATCGATGGTGTACTAACCTTTTCCTTCATAGTCAATTCCAAATAGTTACCGGATGAGTTTTAATAATTTTTTTTCAAAACTTAATAAATTATTGGTGACACTGAAACACTTATGTTACATTTCGAATGGAAAATGAAACCAATAGTGAATGTCTCTCGAGTGTGCCTTCAAACCACTGCAGACGTGGAGGAGGACAGCCAGGTGAGGAGGAAGCTGATGGACCTCATCTCGGGCAGGAGCAAGCAGCCCGTGTGAGTCGCCCATCTTTCTCCCCTTTTCAACCCATTTCCTCCTCCTCTCTTCCTCTTCAACTCATCTCCCCTCCTCCTCCCCTTTCTCAACTCATCTCCCATCCTCCTCCTCTTCCCTTCTCAACCCGCCCTCCTTCCCTCTCTCTCAGTCCTTCTTTTTTCTCTTTCTCTTTTTTTTCCAACCAACTCTTATAACATTTCTTTTCCTTCGTCTCTCAACCCACTTCTTTCTTGTAACCCATTCCCACACCTCCACACTCTTCACCATCCGTCCACACCTCCACACTCTTCACCATCCGTCCACATCTCCACACTCCTCACCACCCATCCACACCTCCACACTCCTCACCACCCATCCACACCTCCACACTCCTCACCATTCATCCACACTTCCACACTCCTCACCATCCATCCACACCTCCACACTCCTCACCATTCATCCACACCGCCACACTTCTCACCATCCATCCACACCTCCACACTCTTCACCATCCATCCACATCTCCACACTCCTCACCATCCATCCACACCTCCACACTCCTCACCATTCATCCACACCTCCACACTCCTCACCATTCGTCCACACCTCCACACTCCTCACCATCCATCCACACCTCCACACTCCTCACCATCCATCCACACCTCCACACTCCTCACCATCCATCCACACCTCCACACTCTTCACCATCCATCCACACCTCCACACTCTTCACCATCCATCCACACCTCCACACTCCTCACCATCCATCCACATCTCCACACTCCTCACCATCCATCCACACCTCCACACTCCTCACCACCCATCCACACCTCCACACTCCTCACCATCCATCCACACCTCCACACTCCTCACCATCCATCCACACCTCCACACTCCTCACCATCCATCCACACCTCCACACTCCTCACCATCCATCCACACCTCCACACTCCTCACCATCCATCCACACCTCCACACTCTTCACCATCCATCCACATCTCCACACTCCTCACCATCCATCCACACCTCCACACTCCTCACCATCCATCCACACCTCCACACTCCTCACCATCCATCCACACTTCCACACTCTTCACCATCCATCCACACTTCCACACTCCTCACCATCCATCCACACCTCCACACTCCTCACCATCCATCCACACCTCCACACTCCTCACCATCCATCCACACTTCCACACTCTTCACCATCCATCCACACTTCCACACTCCTCACCATCCATCCACACCTCCACACTCCTCACCATACACTCCTCACCATCCATCCACACCTCCACACTCCTCACCATCCATCCACACCTCCACACTCCTCACCATCCATCCACACCTCCACACTCCTCACCATCCATCCACACCTCCACACTCTTCACCATCCATCCACACCTCCACACTCTTCACCATCCATCCACACCTCCACACTCCTCACCATCCATCCACATCTCCACACTCCTCACCATCCATCCACACCTCCACACTCCTCACCACCCATCCACACCTCCACACTCCTCACCATCCATCCACACCTCCACACTCCTCACCATCCATCCACACCTCCACACTCCTCACCATCCATCCACACCTCCACACTCCTCACCATCCATCCACACCTCCACACTCCTCACCATCCATCCACACCTCCACACTCTTCACCATCCATCCACATCTCCACACTCCTCACCATCCATCCACACCTCCACACTCCTCACCATCCATCCACACCTCCACACTCCTCACCATCCATCCACACTTCCACACTCTTCACCATCCATCCACACTTCCACACTCCTCACCATCCATCCACACTTCCACACTCCTCACCATCCATCCACACCTCCACACTCCTCACCATCCATCCACACCTCCACACTCCTCACCATCCATCCACACTTCCACACTCTTCACCATCCATCCACACTTCCACACTCCTCACCATCCATCCACACCTCCACACTCCTCACCATCCATCCACACCTCCACACTTCTCACCATCCATCCACACCTCCACACTCCTCACCATCCATCCACACCTCCACACTCCTCACCATCCATCCACACCTCCACACTCTTCACCATCCATCCACACCTCTCTTCCAGCGACCTCTATTCAGTCTTTCCCCGCTACATCATCCTGCCTGCCACCGGCAAGATAACCCCTGCGGAGGAATACTTCTCCAACGGTTACCATAGCAACCAAAGTTGGTGTTGTTGCTTTGGGGGTTGTTGTTGTTGTTGTGTTTGTGTTGTGGATTTTGTATTTTTGTTTTTGTTTCTGTTGTTATTGATGTTGTTGTTGTTGAAGATGTTGATTTTTTTTGTTATTGTGTCGTTTTGTGCTGTTTTGTTTTGTGTTGTCCTGTGTTGTCCTGTGTTGTCCTGTGTTGTCCTGTGTTGTCCTGTGTTGTCCTGTGTTGTCTTTTGTTGTCCTGTGTTGTCCTGTGTTGTCCTATGTTATCCTGTGTTGTTCTGTGTTGTGTTTTAGTGGGTTTGATGGGAAGGTACCAATAACCACCACCATCATCACCACCATCATCACCACCACACCATCACCACCATCACACTATCACTATCATCACCACCATACTATCACTATCATCACCACCAACATCACCACCACACCACCACCAGCATCATCACCAAACCACTACTATCACCACTACCACACCACCACTATCATCATCACCATACCACTACTATCATCATTACCACATTATCGACACAACATCAATATAACTACCATACTACTTCGATAATATGGAGAGAACAATCAACTCAGCCACATTACCACAACTAACCACACCACCAACAAGCCTCTGCCACAACACCACAAACTTCCGCTAATCACATAACCACCGACTACCATTAAGTATATCAAAGTCACACCACCAACCACACCAACTACCACCATCAACTACACCAACCACAACCACCACAACAGCTGCCAACGGTCTCCATGGCAACATAGAGTTTTCTCTTTTTTCCGCCAGCTACGACAACTACACCAGATGGTGGAGTGTGAATCAGTTTTACGGCCCCAAAGACAACAACCACAACAGCCACAACAACAGCAGCAGTGACAACAACAGCAGCAGCAGCGACAACAGCAATAGCAGCAGCAGCGACAACAGCAGCAGCAGCAAGGGTAAGATGATTCGTCTGGTGACGTTCAATGAACGAGTAGCACCATCTGGTGTTTTGTCAATCCTCAACAACTATGGGTGAGTGGTGATGGGCGGGTGAGTGGGTGATGTGGTGGGTGGTGTGTTGGGTGGTGGTGGGGAGATAGGGGAGTAATGGTGGGGGGTGTGTTGGGTGGTGGTGTTTTGGGTGGTGGTGTTTTGGGTGGTGGTGTGTTGGATGGTGTGTTGGGTGATGGTGTGGAGGGTAATAATGTGGTGTGGTGGGTGGGTGGTTGTGTAGGTGGGTAATAATGTGGTGTAGTGGGTGGGTGGTGTAGTGGGTGGGTGGTGGTTTGAGGGTGGGTGGTGTAGTGGGTGGGTGGTGGTTTGAGGGTGGAGGCTTAGTTGTAGCCACTAAACTACACTTTCCTCTTCTGCCTTCCTATACCTATTTTTCCTTTTTTCGTCCACATTCCTCTCTTTTTCCACCCTTCCTTAACCAATTCACCATTTTTCTACTTTTTCTTTTTCACCTCTTTTAATCTTTTTACTCCTCTACACCACCATCACCACACCACCACAACCATAAAACTACACCATCACCACAACCACACTTCCACCACACCGCAATGCCACCACACTCCGCCACCATCACATCACAACCACACCATGTTACCACCACAACCACAACCACACCACGCTACCACCACAACCACACCACGCTACCACCACAACCACACCACGCTACCACCACAACCACACCACGCTACCACCACAACCACACCACGCTACCACCACAACCACACCACGCTACCACCACAACCACACCACGCTACCACCACAACCACACCACGCTACCACCACAACCGCACCACGCTACTACTCCCCCTTCACTACCACAACCACAACACCAAATCACCATTCCTTCCAACACTTTTTGTGGCTTCGAAACTCTACGGTGTTAATGCCACAATAAAAATATTGGTATTTATTTTTATTTGTTTTTCTCCTTCCCCCACTCAATCTTCCTACTTCGCCCCCCCCCCCCCACCCTTCTCTCCCCACCCCCACTCCACTCTCCTACTCCACCCTCCTACTTTTTCTTTCTACTCCACCCTCTCCCATTCCATCCTTCCACTTCAGTCTCCCACCCCACCTCCCCACTCCCCCACCACAGCATCATTGGCCTCTACGTCTCTCTGGTTTTGGTTGTGGGTCGCTTCGTGCGTATGTACATACAGGGACTGTCCTACAAGATTATGTTTGCTGAGCTGCCCGATCCTGACGTTCTGTTGATTCTGTGCCAGGACATCTACATGGTGAGGGAGACAGGGGAATTCAGGCTGGAGGAGGAGCTGTTTGCCCAACTCCTTTTCCTCTACCGCTCTCCCGAAACCCTCGTCAAAGTTACCAAACAGAAGGTGGAATGAGGGGATGGCTGAGGAGAGAAAGGAGTGAGGAGAGAGGAGTGGGGAGGGAGGAGTGGGGAGGGAAGAGTGAGGAGAGAGAGATGAGGAGTGAGGAGAAAGGGGTGAGGAGTGAGGAGTAAGAAGAGTGGGATGAGAAGAGTAAGGGGTGGAACGAGAAAGAGAGAATATGAACATTGAGAGATAAAAGCAGTAAGACGCAGTGAAAAAATGAAGTGAAGGAAGGAGAGGAATGAAATGAGAAGGAAGAATAGAGAGGAGGCGAAGTGAAGGAAGGAGAGGAATGAAATGAGAAGGAAGAATAGAGAGGAGGCGAAGCGAGCGAGGAAGAGGAAGGGGAAGTGAGGTGATAGCAAGGGTGGTGTGGTGTGAAAAAAGGAAAGAGAGGAGAAAAAGGGGGTGAAAGAGAGATGGTGAAAAAGAAAAAGGAAAAAACGCCTTTTGTGGTTTCATTGCTCCAAGTGGAAGACACATTATCAGAGCAGCAATATTTCAGTCGTTCCACGTCTGCTAATGTCACATTCAGAAACCCTTTTCCACTCATTTCCTATCGCAACTAATAATTAGATACGTTAATTAGGCGTTAATTAAACGTCAATTATACGTTAATTATGCGTTAATTAAACGTCAATTATACGTTGATTAGGCGTTAATTAAACGTCAATTATACGTTAATTAGGCGTCAATTTCTTCTTTAACCAGTTCAATAGCTAATTTCAACATTTAGCTGCTTAAGCAATTTTCCGTGTTTGTAGTTCACTAACAAACGGCATGGTCCGTCGTTGATTGGTTTAATGATTGGTTTGGTGATTGGTTGGGTGATTGATTGGGTGATTGGTTGAATGGTTGTATGAGTGAATGGTTGAGTTATGGCTGGTTGATAGTTTGGCAAATTGAGCACCTAAGAGATTCATTTTTGCTCAAATGGGCAATTAATTATTCTGTTCAATATGCTTACTGTCATCAATTAGGGATGCACTTATTTTTTATCACAACTATTAAATCAAAATTCTCTCATTTCTTATCACAACTATTATTTCAAAATTCTCTTTATTCTTATCATACCTATCAGCTCCAAAGTTTTTTTTCCAATTAACTCGACCGTTGAAGAGGTCAATCATTAGACCTCAGGTGCAGAATAAACTCAAAATACGTTTCACACGCTTCAAAACCTCTTGAAACATACCCATTAATGTTTATGCTTACTATTTAATTTTAATTATTTCAATTTTTTTCTGAATTATAAATTAAGGATTTTCAATTTAAATAATTCTAACCTCTTCTCACCTGATTCACCAAACGTCATAGGCCCCATTACACCTTGGTCACTCCTCCTTCGTCAATATTGGAATCACTCAGTTGTTCAATTGTATCATTCAACGCTGCACAATTCAGCTCGATGCCACATAATTCATTACAATTCAGTTCGAATTCACAATTCATTACAATTCAGTTCGAATTCACAATTCATTACAATTCAGTTCGAATTCACAATTCATTACAATTCAGTTCGAATTCACAATTCATTACAATTCAGTCCGAATTCATAATTCATTACAATTCAGTTCAATGCTACACAATTCATTACGGTTCGTTTTGAATTTGACAAATCATTACAAGTTCATTAAGCGTGTCATCCTTATCACATTTCAGTTTGTGATGAAATGAATTTATCAAATTAATTTTACAATTTCTTATTTATCTGGTTTGTTACAGTCTGTTATTGCTTAATTTATGAACAATTCTTTTTTTATTTCTCTTTTTTCTCTTCTTCCTCCTCTTTTTCCTCCTCCTCTTCCTCTTCCTCTTCCTTCTTCTTCTTTTTCTCTTCTTCTTCCTACACTTCTTTCTCCTCTTCCTTCTCTTTCTCCTTCTTCTCCTCCTCTTCTCCTCTTCCTCCTCTTCCTCCTCCTCATTTTCTTCCTCCTTCTCCTCTTCCTCCTCTTCTTCCTCCTCCTCCTTCTTCTTTTTTTCTTCTTTCTCCTCTTCCTCTTATCTTTCTCCTTCTTTTTTTCTTCTTCCTCTTTTTCCTCCTTCTCCTCTTCTTCCTCTTCCTTCTTCTCCTTCTTCTTCTCTTTTTTCTCTGCCATTTCTCCCTCCTTCTCTTCTTTCTTCTTCTTCTTTTCTTCCTTTTTTTTCTTTCTCTTTCTCTTTTTTTTCATCTTCCTCTTCCTCCTCTTCCTCCTCCTTCTTCTCCTTCTTTTCCTTTTCCTCATCCTTCCTCTCTTCCTCTTCCATTCACTCTTCATCCTACCACTCTTCTTCTTTCCAGCTGGTTGTTCCTCATTTTCAATTCCAACTGTTTCAACTCCCTTCGAACTACCTTCCTTCTCATTGAAATAGCTTCCGCTGCTGCATTCGCTGGTCGTTCTCGACTATTTTTGGAGGAAACAAAGCTGCTTAAACATTTATTACGCAATATTAAATTTTTAATTATTTATTTTGATTTTATTCAAAAAATAATATATTATTATTATTACTATTATCATTGTTTTTATCATTATTATTATTATTGTGGTCTCGTAACTTGGGTTAATGCCACTATGATACTATTCGTATTTGCATTGCATTATTATTTTTATTTTCATTATCATTATTATTATTATTGTTATTATTATTATTATTATTATTATTAGTAGTAGTAGTAGTAGTAGTAGTAGTAGTAGTAGTAGTAGTATTTATATTATTATTTTTATTGTTATTATTATTATTATTATTATTATTATTATTATTATTATTATTATTATTATAGTAATAATAAATCCAATTAAATTATTCCATAATTAATTTATTCGGCCTATATATCACTCTTCGCTCCACAATCCGCTCTCATTCCTTCAAACTTATTCAACTTTATCTCTTTTTATTCTTATATTAATTTTTTTTAATCTCTTATAGTATTATCATCTTTATAAATATTATCATTTTTATTAGTATTATTACTATCACTATCACCATTATCATCATCATCATCATCATCATCATCATCATCATCATCATCATCATCATCATCATCATCATCATCATCATCATCATCATCATCATCATCACATCATCACATCATCATCATCATCACATCATCATCACATCATCATCATCATCATCATCACATCATCATCATCATCATCATCACATCATCATCATCATCATCATCATCATCATCATCATCATCATTATCATCATCACATCATCATCATTTTAGACTTTCATACTTAGTGTTATAAGTATTAGGTAAATGTTTGTACTTATAGAAATATTTTATGAATTCTATTATTATTTTCATAATGTTCATCACTTGATTCTAATTTTATTATTATTACTATTATTCTCTTTTTTTTTAAGTTTGATCACACATACTAACGTTCGAAACACTGCATTGTCTTCAGACCTTTGATCTATTTTTAGCTACAGTTTTATTCTTCAACTTTAACCTTTATTCTTATTCTTCCATTATCTCATTGGACTATGAATAGGGCATTTATTTTTGGACATGACCTATTTACTGACATGTGTGTGTAAATATAGACGTGCTTGATGATTGGCTGCTCGACGTTGTTCAATAAAAGAAGAGGATCATTGGCTCCACATTTTACCATGTCTGTTACCTTGGCAAAGTTGTTACCTCGGTAACGTTGCAGCTGTTACCCTGGTGGCATTGCAGCTGTTACCCTGGTGACGTTGCAGCTGTTACCCTAGTGACGTTGCAGCTGTTACCTTAGTGACGTTGCAGCTGTTACCTTGGTAACGTTGCAGCTGTTACCTTGGTAACGTTGCAGCTGTTACCCTGGTAACGTTGCGGCTGTTACCTTGGTAACGTTGCGGCTGTTACATTGGTAACGTTACGGCTGTTACATTGGTAACTTTTTACTTATTACCTTGGTAACGTTTTAGTTGTTACTTAAACATAAAATAGTGCAACTTTTTACCATAAAAAAATTCGCGCTAAAAAAATTTCGGTTTGGAAAAAATTTTGAATTGTTTTGAACTTTATTTTGAGATAACTTCCTTCAAGCACTTGTTATTGAGCTTTCAAGAATGAATGATTTTCAAAATGCAACTTTGAGTCTCTAATGTTTTAATGAATGTCAAATAAAGGCATCACATCGGGTACAAAAACAACATGAACATCAAACATTGTCAAAGTAATTCCTTCCTCCTATCATCCCCTCCCTTCTAGCACCCCCTTCTTCTATCACCCTTCCCCCTCCTATCACTTCCCCACTTTCCCATCATCCCTCCTCTCTCCTATCACTCCCTCACCCTCCATCATCCCTCCTCCCTTCTATCATTCCCTCACCCTTCTATCATTCCCCCACCCTTCTATCATCCCTTCTCTCCTATCATTCCCTTTCTCCTATCACTCCCTTTCTTCTATCACTCCCATCTTTCTATCACTTCCCCCCTCCTATCACTCCCACCCTTCCTATCACCCCTCCTCCTCTTATCACTCCTCCCTCTCATCACTCCTCTCTCCTAACATTCCTCCCCTTTCTATCACCCCCCCCTCCTATCATCCCCTCCTCGGCTCCCCTTTCAATCTCTTCCTTTCTCTTCTTGCCTCCCTATCACCACAACTCTTTCCCCTTCTAGTTCACACCTTTTCTTCGGTTCATCACCGCTACATCACGTGATTCACCATCAATTCCACTCCCAACCTCTACCAGACCTTTCTCCATCCTTCCCCAAACCCCCTAACCCACCCTCATCTCACCTTCCAACTCCGCTCCATCCCACCTTCCAACTCCGCTCCATCCCACTTTCCACCCAGTTTCATTTCCTTTTTCACACCCATTTCCCATCCTACCCACTCCATCCCATTTGACCCCCATCCCACTTATCCCATTTCACCCCCCTTCCTCGTTCACCTCCCCTCTTCGCCCCCCCCCCCTCTCTGCCCCAAGATCAAGATTTCCTCTTGAGGATGATGGGTGACGACGAAGACACCTCAATGAAAAAGCTACCCTCACAGCCCTGTTGGAAGGTGGATGGCTGTATGTTGTAGAGGCCTCCTGAAATGCCTTCCAGCTCCAGACAACAGTATCCAGGCCTGAAGGCGCCCGTGTCTTTAACCTTGAAGGAGCCGTAGTGCGTGGGTACGTAGTTGACCTCGGTGGTCACTTCGAAGCCCACGTTGAAGTCTCTGGGAGCCTTAAGTTCGATCAGCAGGTTGTTGTCGGTCTTGCCGTTGTCGAGCTTGACTTGGAAGAGAGGGTTTTGGGAGAAGGTAGGGTGGTTTCTGCACCCCCCAGCACTGTTTCCCTTCCATTCCCCCACCACCCTCCTCTCGTGCTCCGCCGCGTACAATTGAGGCATTTTACGCAGCGAGATGGCGCACGCTGCATAGGCGCGACAGGTGTATCGTATGCTGTTGTTTTTCTCGTACTGAGACATCACCAGCGTGAAGAGGTGCTGACCCGGAGGAACCTGCAGAAGTAGGAGGATGGTAATGGTAATAATAAAAATAATAATAATGAGCAATAATAATAAAAATAATAATAATAATAATAATAAGCAATAATAATATTATTATTATTATTATTATTATTATTATTATTATTATTATTATTATTGTTATTATTATTATTATTATTATTATTATTATTATTATTATTATTATTATTATTATTATTATTATTATTATTATTATTATTATTATTATTATTATTATTATTATTATTATTATTATTATTATTATTATTATTATTATTATTATTATTATTATTATTATTATTATTATTATTATTATTATTATTATTATTATTATTATTATTATTATTATTATTATTATCATTATTAATATTAACAACAAGCAATAATAATAATAATAAGCAATAATAATAATAAGTATTGATAATAATAAGCAATAATAACAATAATTTTTATAATACTAATGATATTTTTTACAATGCTGTTGATTTATTTCGAATTTTTAAAATCATAATAATTATAATAATAATAATAATAATAATAACAATTATTTATATTATTATTATTATTATTATTATTATTATTATTATTATTATTATTATTGTTATTACATTTATTATATAAATAATAATAATAATGATAATAATGATAATTCCATTAACAAAAGCGACAACCTTCATCCTGACGAGGTAGTGAGGGCTGTTGATTCTGGTTCCATCGATGTAGGGTGGGGGATCGTGAGGGTAGTACACCCTCCTGCCCTTGACCTTGTATACCAGCAGTGCGATGAACTCCTTGTTGTCCGCAAAGTCATCCTTGTCGGTGATGTGTCTGGTGAGCAAGACCCAAACGGCCGCCTCGTGCGATGAGGGGTTGTTGACGTCGAGACGGAATTGAGGATTGTCACTCATGTTGTACACGTCCTTCTTAGGACCATCCTTGGCCAACCACGTGCCGTGCATGCACGTGGTGTGCGCGAACATGTCGGTGTTCCAGTTGACGTAAATGACGTCGAAGAACCGCCGCAGCGAGTCATAATCAATCCAGAAGATTCCATCATCGTTGCTCGAGGCAGCCTTGGGGTCGTAGTTGAGTTGCTGCCTCAAGGAGGGTGTCCAGTGGGCCGTGTCGAGCTCGGAGTAATTGCCTCTCCAGCGCAAGTGACTCCAGGGGTTCTTGAGCTGGAAGAGGCGGGTGCCCCCTTCCACCACCTGCACGTCCAGCATGGCGTATGCGTGCGTCGGTACCAACCCCGCTCTGTCCGCCTCTGCCTGCGTGGTGGTGATTATCGCCGTCGTGGTTGTCTTATCATCATCATCATCATTATTATTATTATTATTATTATTATTATTATTATTATTATTATTGTTGTTGTTATTATTATTATTATTATTACCCTCTTCCTCCTCCTTCTCCTTCTCCTCCTCCTCCTCCTCCTCCTCCTCCTCCTCCTCCTCCTCCTCCTCCTCCTCCTCCTTCTCCTCCTTCTCTTCCTCCTTCTCCTCCTCCTCCTCCTCCTCCTCCTCCTCCTCCCCCTCCTCCTCCTCCTCCCCCTCCTCCTCCTCCTCCTCCTCCTACTCTTCCTCCTCCTCCTCCTCCTCCTCCTCCTCCTCCTCCTCCTCCTCCTCCTCCTCCTCCTCCTCCTCCTCCTCCTCCTCCTCCTCCTCCTCCTCCTCCTCCTCCTCCTCCTCCTCCTCCTCCTTCTCCTCCTTCTCCTCCTCCTTCTCTTCCTCCTCCTCCTCCTCCTCCTCCTCCTCCTCCTCCTCCTCCTCCTCCTCCTCCTCCTCCTCCTTCTTCTTCTCCTCTCCCCCCTCCTCCTCTTCTTTCTCCTTCTTCTTTCTCTTCTCTTCTTTTCCTCTTTTTCCTCACCACTACCAGCACCTGAGGCAGATCTCCGGTTGCCATGGTGACAAGACAACATCCGGAGTGGAAGCGGTCGTGTATTTTGGAGAATTCGCGTTCGGGGTTGAATTTGTCACTACTCATGCCCATCCTCTCTGGAATCCAGCCAGTCAACGAGTGCAAGTCGATGTTCTGTGCATGAAGATGGATGAATGAATGAATGGAGGATGGATGAAAAATGGATGAAGGATGGATAAAAAATGAATAAAGGATGGCTGAATGAATGAATGATGAAAGAATGAAGATTGAATGAATGAATGATGAAAGAATGAAAAATGGATGAATGATGAAAAAAGGATGGATGAAGGATGAATAAAGGATAGACGAAGAACGGCTTAAGGATAAATAAAAAATGAATGAAGGATGGATGAAGGATGGATGAAGGATGGATGAAGGATGGATGAAGGATGGATGAAGAATGAATGAAAGCACGAACGGAATTGGATCCGGGGAAATCGTATCCGCCCATGACTTTAAGATAGGCTTTCTCGAGCAGAGAAACCCACATTTCGTGGGGATTGATGGAGAAGGAGCAGAGCAGACGACCATCCTTGCTGAGGGGGAGGCAGTCGTCAATGATCACCTTCCTCACCACTCCGTTTAGATGGAGTTTCACCATGTACTTGCCAGACGGGTTGATGATGGGCTGACCCTGCTTGTTCTGTGGGTAGATGATACTCGAGATGAGTCTCTTCTTGAAGCGCCTCTCGTACTGCGCCGTGATGGCTAGTGATGCCACCAACGAACAGTCAGACACGATGGTCTGTCTGATGGTGTAACACGACATTTGCACCACCATGCGAGGCTCCTCTGACAGCTCCGAGGGCCTTACCCACCGAGCGAAGGTGCTACGCTGCTTGAGGGACAAAGACAGAAGGCCGTCCTTGTCGTTGAAGGGGAGTGGGTAGTTGAAGGGCTCGTTGTAGTCGGCCTGCATGAAGGGCACGTAACTTCTGCCGTTGATGTTTGATGTCCTTCTCAACACATCCAACTCCTCTTTGCTGTAATCTCCATCCCCTCCTCCTCCTCCTCCTCCTCCTCCTCCTCCTCCTCCTCCTCCTCCACCTCCCCCTCCTCCTCCTCTTCCTCCTGCTCTTCCTCCTCCACTTCTTCCCCCGCTTCCCATCCTCTCATGGAATGTTCTATTTGGACTGGGAGATCTTAGTGTAAAGCCTAGAGGTTTTAATCTTTGCGTTGATGAGGAAGACGACGACGAAGATGATGGTTGATGGCCTTGTGTTGGATTTTGTTGTTTTTTTAATTCTTCAGCTCTTGAGTGGGTTCATGAAATTTTTAAAATTAAAAAAATAATTTTATTAATCCTATTATTATTATTACTATTGTTATTCTTATTATTCTTGTTATTTTTATTATTATCTTTTTTTTATTATTGGTATCGCTGATTATTCATTTTCATTTCATTTTTCACTCTCATATCTGCATCAACACTCACATCCACCTCAACATCCTCCTCCATTGTCACATCTACACAACATAACCATTAACATCCGCTATCCACATCCACAAAAAATCCACATCCACATTTCACCCACATCCCATCCACACCCACAAAAAAACCACATCCATACCACGTCTCATCCACACCCACAAAAAACCCACATCCATACCACATCTCACCCACGTCTCACCTATACCCACACCACATCACATCACACCACACCACACCCACATCACATCTCACCCACACCACATTTTACCCACACCCACACCACACCACACCACACCACACCACACCACACCACACCACACCACACCACACCCACACCACACCACACCACACCACACCACACCACACCACACCACACCACACTACACCCACCTCTCAATAGCTTTGGATGCCAAGTCTTCCACTTTTTGAATAAGTTCTTGCTCCTTCACTTCCCCCCTCTGAGGTGGTGGGTTGACAGTTTTGTAAAAAAAGAAGATTCACACAGAGTTTTCCATGGAAGTTCTTTATAACTTTTTTAATTTTTTTTTTTTTTTAATTTTTTTTTAGTTTTTCATGGTCTTTAATTTTTAATTATTTTTTAATTATTTTTCATAGATTTATTAAAATATTATATGTTTTGTCTCAAACAGCATTGCAGCCACACCAGCTTCAAGCAGATCTCAGCAGCTTTTATGTACGCCTGCTTTGCCTGCTCTGACTTGCCTCCACTTTCCAACTCAAAAGCTTCCAGCAACATCCCATTCAGCTGAGCCGTTTTCTAGAAGATATTTTCACAAAAAAGTGAAATTGAAATTGAGAAAAAAACAAAATTATTTTTCTTTTAATTTTAAGTGACCATCTTTTCACATATTCATCTTTTATATTTAAATTCTTTCAAGTTTTTGCATTGAAATCTTTCCATGGGACTCACTTTGGAATAGTCTGTAGCTTGAGGCACTGCATTCAAGTGGTTTCAAAATAAGCCAATTTGTGAGTGACATTGCGTTATTTTATTTATTTAGAGCTAATCGAAAAAACAATCGTAACTTGTTTCTTGATGTACGTGTAATTTTTTTCCTATGTTACAGAAAAACAAACATTCGGATATTTCTTGAATTCTTTTTTCATAGGAACTGATGCTGTTTTGGATGTTGTTCAGCTGAGAGCCTGCCTCCTTGGCCGACTTCAACAACGTCACTGCCTCCTACAGGCACATGCAGGCATTAAGAAATACTAAAACTCCACAGAAAACTTAATAACTATTCAGTTGTGAATTTTTTAGTTTAACGAAAATTTGATGTGTGTGGTTTCAGTAATTTAGTACTTCAATAAAGAGTTATGTTACCTGGTAGTACTTGGAGGCAGAGGAGAATTCCGAGGCACGGTCTGCCTGGACAGCTAGCATGGCAAGTCTGGAAGCCTCTTTCTCCAAAAAAGAGGTCATCGCAGTGTGTAATGAAAACCAATATTCTACAAAATTTTATTTTAAAGCTTTGCTACTCTTTAAATAGTTATACAACTTTTAAAAGTAAATTTATTTGAAATATTTATTATCTAAAATTATTAAAATAATAACACCATACAAAACAATAAAGTTGAATTCATTAATCCTTTTGATGTATAAAAGTTTGACTGAATACTGTTCAACTTTTCTATCATTGATATTCCATTGTCTTCATTCTGACTAATTTCAGTATTTCATGTCTGTTAGTCAGTTTCCACGTTGTGAACGTCTAAAACCTTAATCATTTTTTGCCAGAAAAAGATCTCAACGCGTTTTGTGTTTTTTTATGAGTGGCCTCGAAACTCTACGGCGTTAATGCCACTATAATAATATTCGTATTTTTATTTTATTGTATTGTATTTATTTTCAAACTTCAAGCGCATTTTCATTGAATTTTTCAGTCAAATTTTTGGTGCGTTTCTTCTTAATGGACAGACGCTTCATGACCATTCGGATGCGTTCTTCAAGTAGAAGGTTTTCGTAGCTTTTGATGCTTTTGAAGTTCACGATGAGCGTCAGTAAGGTAGCCAGCTCAAAGAGAAATACTACCAAGGAAGCCACCAAGGCAAGAACGACGAGGTAAATGAAGACCTCAAGCAACTTGCCAACGCATCCATCAGGCCACGCCGTCAGCAAGTCCGGATGCTGCAGAAATATATACCTTTATAGATCAATTAGCTTAGGTTTGAGTTTCAAAAGCGCAAGCTCAATTGAAGAACAGACTACGTTTTAGAGTGACTAGAGTCACCTAGTAGCCCACAACGAGTGTAAAAGTTTCTCTGGGAGCGCCTTTAAACAAAATGTTAAAAAGCGGGTTTAAAATGCTCTGGTTAGATTGGATTAATTAATTATTTATTAATTAAATTTATAATTATTTCTTTTTAATTAGGCATTAGAAATAACTTCATTTTATTCGATAATAATTATCCAAACAGCGCTTTCTTATAGTTCAACAAACTCCATGAGGGGCTTCGAGACGACAGTCGTCAAGGGAGTGCTCCAGGAAATTGCAACAGCTGGCAGGAAGGCTGTGGGCGGTCTTGGAGGCGTGGTCACTCCACGTGATTGACAGCCACTCCTTCGGGAAGTGGCGATTGATTCAAGCGCAAATTAAAGGAAAAGATCCAATATAGTCTGATTGAAATTTTAAGGAGCTTTTTAGCTTATTGTTCTGTCGCATAAACATTTTTTTAAATCAAACTGAACTCTTTAGCGCTATAAAAATGTTTTTTTAGCTCAGATTTATCATATATATAGCGTGTTTAATGAATTAATATCAGTTTACTTCTACATCCATATCTATATTCTTTGAAAACCGTAGAAAACGCTAAAAAATGATATGATTAACTTATACTTATAGGTTACCAAATTTCCCTGACACTCTAATCTAATCTAATCTAATCTAGTCTACTCTAATCTAATCTAATCTAATCTAATCTAATCTAATCTAATCTAATCTTATCTTATCTTATCTAATCCAATCTAATCTAATCTAATCAAATCATTTTTGTAACGCTGATTCCACTCTGTTCAAAAGCACTGACTGACTTGAATGAAAAGATAGTGACAAAATTAATTCAAATCACTTTGATTTTAATTTTGATTAGTCCAATTAACTCCAATTAACTTGCTTCCTTGGAATATAACTATAATGGGTATAATCAAACGTGTTTATCTGAGGGTCAGCCCACGTGAGCGCAATCCGAGGTAAAGTAAAAGAAGCAAGGCTGGGGTGGTTCAGACTTGAGCAAAGAAGAGAGGAAGGACAAATGGGAAGGAAAGCGTTGAAGATGGAACTCCCTAGGAAAAAGGGAGAGAAGAAAGCTGGTGACGATACATTATGTACAGATGCCGTCCTAGAGTGTCCAGTCTTCTAGTAGCCCACAGCGAGTAAAACCTTCTTCCTGAGAGCGTCTTTGAACATAGTGCTAAAGAGCGCGTTACAAATGCCTTGATTAGATTAGCTTAGATCGGATTAAAGGGCCAAAGAGGATATACATGGATGCAGGGAAGGAAGACACGAAAGCTGCTGGAGTGGAAATGGAAGGCGCAGGCAGCAGAATGACGTGGAGAAAAAAATTCGCTGTGGAAAAAACTCTTGAAAAAAAAAACTGAAAAAAAAAACAAAAAAAAATAAATTAGATTAAAATAAATAATTTAATAAGTTAACTTCAATAAATAAGCTTTTATTGCAACAAGTTTGCTTTACTTCAGATCTATTCGTGTGAGTTTCTTGCCTTGACGCTTTGAATAAATCTATTATAATCTTTCATAATGATTAATATTTGAAGCTAATTAATTAATTTACTTATTTCAATTAAGTTTTGATCAATTTACTTCAATCGCCACCAGCAGCCACCTGGAAGCCGAAGGAGCCACAACAGTGATGTTGCAGCTGCAGCTGATGCAGCTGTTGCGCCCTGTCTGCATCCCTGCCATACAACATCATGCTCGTGAAAAGGCCTGTCTAGGAGGGAGGGTAGGAGTTTTGAAATTGGTGGTTTTTGAAAGAGGATGGTGGAATGATAGGATTGTGGAGAAAGATGGTGAAGTGAAGGGGTGGAATTGAGATGGTGATGAAAGATTGAGTATTAAGAAGTAGGGTTTGGGTGAAAAATGGTGGAGTAGTGAAAAGTGAAAAAGGAGTAAAAAAAAGGTGAAGGGTGATGAAGGGTGCCGAGAGGTAATGAGAGGCGCTGAGAATGGATGAGAGGTGATGAGAAATGGTGAGGTAGAAAGAGTTGGGAGGTGAAAGGTGAAGGCTAATGAGAAAAGAAAGATAAAAGGTTGTGGTGGATGGTATGATAACGGGTAATTTTGAAGTGGTGTGGTGAGGAATGATGAGGCGTGGTGTGGTGGAGGGTGATGATTGGTGGTGTTGTGAGGGGTGAGGATGAGTGAATCAATAGAGGAGTAATGATCGGAAAGGCATTATTTTAAATTATTGTGAACATTCGTGAAATTTGAATAATTTCAGAAAATGGATTTTAAAGGTGGTAATGGCGTCACAAAGCTTGCAACTCTGAAGAGGTTGTCCCTGGCAACGATCACGCTGACGCACTGCACAGCCAGACCAATCATCGATATGCATGCTGCCAAACACCAGCCTGGTGGTGAAGAGGAAGCATAGGAGAAAAGGGAAGAGGATAAGGAGGAAGAGAAGGAGGAGGAGGAAGAGGAGAAGGAGGAAGAGGAGGAGAAAGAGAAGGAGGAGGAGGAGGAGGAGGAGGAGGAGGAGGAGGAGGAGGAGGAGAAAAAAAAAAGAAGAAAAAGAAGAAAGAGAAAAAGGAGGAAGAAAAGGAAGAAGAAGAAGAAGTAAAGAATGAGTAAGAAGAGAAGAAAGGGAAAAAAAGCAAAAAGAATGAAAGAAGAAATAAAAATAAAAATTGAGTTAATCTAAACATTTATAAACCACCTTTTAACACTTTCTTAAGAAAAGAAAGGGTGCGATGTGTAACCTGCAAAGGCGTAAATCATGTAGCGCATCCGGCCTCGTCTGTTTCTTTCGACTGCTTGACTTAAAATGAAGACTCCAGGAACGTTGGTGACGACGACAGACAAGAACTGGCACTGGATGGTGCCTAAGAACGAACCTCCGTCGTAGCTGTCAAGCAGCTTCAGCAGGGGATTGTAGAAGTGAACCTCATGCATAAAGAAGGCCACAAAAATGACCACAGCGCCTGTAAGTGTCATGGTGAGGTACATTAGCAGGCTCCACACGTGACGGTCCTTGCCACCACGATCCTCTTGCACTGTCACCATTCTCTCTTCCGCCTTCAACAGAAACTTTTCTTTATGCAATCGTTTCACTTCTTTCAGTTGCCCAGCTCGTATTTTGTTTGAGGGTTTTGCCTTTTTTGAGGTTCCTGAAGAACCTGTCGTGAATTCCTTCAATGCTTTGAAATTTAATACGCTCATGTTGACACTTTTAAAATTTTTGACCGATATAGAAAATTATTTTATTTCATTTTTTGTTCAATGTTACAACATTTTGTGATTTAATTTTTCAATTGAATGAAGTTTTGTTATGACAATTTTTAATTAAATTATAGAGTCTGAACAGTTCAGATAAGATTGTTTTGTGAATTTAGTCAATTTTTGACATTAACGTTGAAATAAATTCAAGCGCTTTGTTGAAAATTAATTTTTAAGTGTTTATTCTCGAAGGTGTAACAGCTGAAGTATATGCTACTTTTGTTACTTTTAATCACTTGTCTGGCTTGAAATGCGATGAAATTGTTTGATCGATTTCACGAACAAATGGTATTGAAGAAACATAAAAATTGATGTCAAGAAACTGATTCTTTCTTTGAACTAGGACATTCAATCTAAATCTAATTAAGTCTTATTGTTGGAATACTTTTCTTATAATAATTTCAAAGTTGTTTTGAGTTTTCTTATTTTGTTTTATTGGGTTACTTTACAATAACAAAATGGACGCGGTAGAAAAACTGGAGGATCTGGCTCTCAAAGACGATAGGGAGTTAATAGCACTTAACCTTGACAACAAATCCAGTGTGGATGATGAAAAAAGAAAAACTTCTTCCAATGAGAATTTAAAAAAAGAGGATCATAATGGTCATTTGTTGAAACACAGGTACCTACTGCAACATCAAATAGGCCAATTTCTGTTTTGAATCATATAAGCCTTGAAAATCTCATTCCAAATCATAAAACATCGTTTTTTTAGTCTTTTCAATAATATTAAATGAAAATTTCATTTTTTATTGTTGTTTCCAGATCCCAGCTTCCGAGCTGCATGCATGAAAGAAATGAGGTGAACCTCATAAGCATCCTCAAACAGTGCGTCGGCAAGGTGAGCCCCTGTATGAAGCATCAACCAACCATTTTTATCAGTATTTGTTTCATATCATGTATTTATCAATATTTTACATCAGAATTTATATAATCATTTTTGTATAATTGCTTTGTATCAGCTTTTGTATTATTATTTTTTATCAGCCTTTGTATATTTGTTTTTTATCAACCATTGTGTAATATGTTTTTTCTATCAGATCATGTACATAATTTTTTATTCCATAATTAAGTATCAAAATTAAGTATATTAAGTATAACAGTTTTGTATAATATATTTTTATTAAATTCTTTACAAATTAAATGTGATATTATTTATTTTCTTCATTTAAAAAAAAATTATTATTATTATTATTAGTAGTAGTAGTAGTAGTAGTAGTAGTAGTAGTAGTAGTATCATTATTATTACTATTAATTAATTTAATAATTAATAAGAAATATAATTAGTAAAATTCCATACTAAGCAACCGAAGTAACGGACCACCATCATTTTCATGCTATTCCACTAAACACTCATTTTCCAGCCCTTCATTCCACCACAATTCACCCAACCACCACCCTCCTAACCCACTAACTTCCATCTCAGCATATTCTCATTTCACCAAAACTAAACCCTCCCATTGGTCACCATTCCACCCAAACACCAACTTACTATTTCACCCAACCATTACCAACTCACCTCCACCATTCCATCCAACACACTGCTCCATCCATCCCCATCCCATCCAAACACCAACCCAGCCATGCTTTCCAACCACCACCAATCCAACTCCCATTCCAACACCAATCCAACTCCCATTCCAACACCAATCCAACTCCCATTCCACCACCAATCCAACTTTTATTCCAACACCAATCCGACTTCTATTTTTCCACTAAATCATTCTCAACCAACCCATCCATCTATTGATTCCCCCATCCAATCTCATCACCCCCCCTCCATCCAATCCCACCTCTTCTCACCACCAGGACCTCTCGAAGATCACCATGCCAGTGATCCTCAACGAGCCGTTGAGTTTCCTGCAGCGGATGGTGGAGTACATGGAGTCAGCTCATCTGCTCCAGAAGGCCTCTGATGCCCTCAATCCAGTGGACCGACTCGAAGTAACTCGGCGGTTTGAGGGGGTGGAAGATATTTTTGGGGGTTGAAAAGGGGTTGAGTTGTTTTTGGGGATTGTAAAAGAGGGGGGAATGTTTTTGGGGGTTGAGGAAGGGTCTTGGGGGTTGTTGGGTGGTTGGTGTTGGAGGTTAATTGAGTGGGGAGATTGACGAGGTGGTGGAGATAAATTTTGGCAGGGGGATGTTTGAGGTGGGTTGACTGGGTGAAAAGGTGGATGCTCGGATAAGGAATCAAGTTTCAACCAAGTTACTACATTTTGTTGGTATTATCACCTCTATCACCACTACCACAACTAATATCACCTTTAGTACCACCACTACCACAGTACACCACCACCACCACAGTACACCACCACCACCACAGTACACCACCACCACAGTACACCACCACCACCACAGTACACCACCACCACCACAGTACACCACCACCACCACAGTACACCACCACCACCACAGTACACCACCACCACAGTACACCACCACCACCACAGTACACCACCACCACCACAGTACACCACCACCACAGTACACCACCACCACCAGAGTACACCACCACCACAGTACACCACCACCACCAGAGTACACCACCACCACCACAGTACACCACCACCACAGTACACCACCACCACAGTACACCACCACCACCACAGTACACCACCACCACCACAGTACACCACCACCACCACAGTACACCACCACCACCACAGTACACCACCACCACCACAGTACACCACCACCACCACAGTACACCACCACCACAGTACACCACCACCACCACAGTACACCACCACCACCATAGTACACCACCACCACCACAGTACACCACCACCACCACAGTACACCACTACCACAGTACACCACCACCACAGTACACCACCACCACCACAGTACACCACCACCACAGTACACCACCACCACCACAGTACACCACCACCACAGTACACCACCACCACCACAGTACACCACCACCACCACCAGAGTACACCACCACCACAGTACACCACCACCACCACAGTACACCACCACCACCATAGTACACCACCACCACAGTACACCACCACCACAGTACACCACCACCACCACAGTACACCACCACCACAGTACACCACCACCACAGTACACCACCACCACCACAGTACACCACCACCACCACAGTACACCACCACCACCACAGTACACCACCACCACAGTACACCACCACCACCACAGTACACCACCACCACCACAGTACACCACCACCACCACAGTACACCACCACCACCACAGTACACCACCACCACCACAGTACACCACCACCACCACAGTACACCACCACCACAGTACACCACCACCACAGTACACCACCACTACCACAGTACACCACCACCACCATAGTACACCACCACCACCACAGTACACCACCACCACCACAGTACACCACCACCACCACAGTACACCACCACCACCACAGTACACCACTACCACAGTACACCACCACCACAGTACACCACCACCACCACAGTACACCACCACCACCACAGTACACCACCACCACCACAGTACACCACCACCACCACAGTACACCACCACCACAGTACACCACCACCACAGTACACCACCACTACCACAGTACACCACCACCACCATAGTACACCACCACCACCATAGTACACCACCACCACAGTACACCACCACCACCACAGTACACCACCACCACCACAGTACACCACCACCACCACAGTACACCACCACCACCACAGTACACCACCACCACCACAGTACACCACCACCACCACAGTACACCACCACCACCACAGTACACCACCACCACAGTACACCACCACCACAGTACACCACCACTACCACAGTACACCACCACCACCATAGTACACCACCACCACCATAGTACACCACCACCACAGTACACCACCACCACCATAGTACACCACCACCACAGTACATTACAGCATTTGCAGTATCGGCTTCTTCCTCGAACTGGGAACGACTCGGCAAGCCATTCAACCCCATCCTGGGCGAAACATATGAACTGCAGAGGTGGTGTGGTGTGGTGTGGTGTGGTGTGGTGTGGTTTGGTTTGGTGTGGTGTTATAGTATTGTGGTGGTACTGTTGTTTTGTGGTGTGGTGTGTGGTGTGGTGTGGTGTGTGGTGTGGTGTTGCAACGCCATCGTCATCTTACCTGTTCATCATGTAATAATTTCACCACAGACCAGACCTCGGCTTCAAGGTGGTGTGTGAACAGGTGAGTTTTCACACACACACACATGCACACACACACACACACACACACACACACACACACACACACACACACACACACACACACACACACACACACACACACACACACACATACACACACACAAACACACAAACACACATCTGCATAGATAGGTAAACACTAAAAATTGATTTTTTGGTGATTCAAACTCTTATCTTTCAACAAAAACCATAACACAACTGTAACCATATCACAACAGCAATCAACCACTAGCCACAACATCAACAACAACAAACCACACAACATCAACAACAACAAACCACATAACAACAACAACAACAAACCACATAACAACAACAACAACAAACCACATAACAACAACAACAACAAACCACACAACATCAACAACAACAAACCACATAACAACAACAACAACAAACCACATAACAACAACAACAGCAAACCGCATAACAACAACAATACCAAACCACATGACAACAACAACAAACCACATAACAACATCAACAACAAACCACATAACAACAACAACAACAAACCACATAACAACAACAAGAACACCACAAGCGTCAAACAACAACACAAAGAACGCTACCATCATCACCACACCATCACCATCAATACCTCCCCACCACCAAACCAGACACTACTACTAACGAACCCTTCTTACCAACCCCCTCTCTTAACACCAAGCTAACAACCTTCAACCACACCACCACCAACGGAATCTTTCCCCCCACACAAAACTCTACAACCCTCACCACCACACCACCACCAACTAAACCCTTAACCCCCACACAAACTCCCACAACCCCCACCACCACAGGTGAGTCACCACCCCCCAATTAGCGCCTTCCACGCAGAGGGGGACCATTTCCGACTTCATGGGTCTATCCACCCTCGCATGAAGTTCT
>OX387257.1:4589007-4601507 GCA_947562095.1 Branchellion lobata | reverse complement strand
GAGATGCGATATATATTTTTGACTCATGCTGTACATGCTCAGAAGGTGGTCAGCTTTTTTCCCACTGTCGATAATTCCATTCATTTTCTTTTCTTTGCCTCTATCAGTTCTGGGGTAAGATGGCACTCCTTCCATTAAGCTTCATCTTTTTTTTTTCTTTTTTTTCTTTTTTTTTCTTTTTTTTTCACCCTTATTTATTTTGTTTTTTTCTTCATTCCATCTTCAGTTCCTATCAAATCTCATACAACCACTAGTCGCTTATTTTTTTCCTCGCTTCAAGTTTCAGTTTTACACAAACTTTTGACTTCTTCTACTTCATTTTCCATTTCGCCACTTTTCTTTTCATCTTCCATTCATTCCTTCTCAATGATCTTAAGCAATGTTTTTTCGTCCATCATCATCATCATCATCATCGTCATCATCATCATCATCCTCATCATCATCATCATCATCATCATCATCATCATCATCATCATCATCACTATCACTACGTCATCTTTGTTATTTTTTTCTCTCGGTGAACTGTCGTCTTTGTTGTTTTGTTTTTTTTTTCATTGTTTTTGTGGTTGCTGCTTATGTTGTTATTGTTTTTATTGTTTTTGTTGTTGTTTTCATTGTTGTTGTTGCTGTTTTTATTTTTGTTGTTTTTGCTTTGGCGTTTGCTCGTTTTTATAGTAGCTTTATATGTTAATGAAATCATTACGGCTCTTTTTTTATTATTTAATGCTTTCAGTTTTTTATTTCATTATTTTTATTGATTTCATGTTAATTCTCAAAATCGATTCACTTCGAATCAGGTCGAAGTTATTAATAATTCACCTATTTATTAAAATTCAAACATTTCACGAGTGTTGTTGCCTCGTCAGCACAGATCGATTGAAGTTGTTTTCATCATCGCATCTTCCAAATCATTTTCCACTTCATACAGTCGCTATGGATACATATCTCTAATCATTTTTTGCTATTTTTATAGCACATTTTTTGAGCTTTCTGCACCGTTATCAACTTCTTCTACACACGCAAACGAGTACATGTAAGCTTTTTTTTTGCAATCATGTCTGCTTTCTTTGTTTCTTTGTTTCTTTAATCCGCATTCTTGGTTTCAGCTTCATTTTGCTTGCTTATCTGATTCAATTCACACCTCTAATCTAATCTTTCCACTTTAATATAATTTTTTCTAAATTCTATCTCTAATTATCTTCTTTTTTTAATCTTATCCAATATTTCCACTTCAATCATTATCTACTATCTAACTCTTCTAACCTTACTACTACCTTCCTCTAATCTCATCCAATCCAATGCTTTCATCTCGTCCATTACCTTCCTCTAATCTCATCCAATCCAATCCTCTATTCTCATCCATTACCTTCCTCTAATCTCATCCAATCCAATGCTTTAATCTCATCCATTACCTTCCTCTAATCTCATCCAATCCAATCCTCTATTCTCATCCATTACCTTCCTCTAATCTCATCCAATCCAATCCTCTATTCTCATCCATTACCTTCCTCTAATCTCATCCAATCCAATGCTTTAATCTCATCCATTACCTTCCTCTAATCTCATCCAATCCAATCCTCTATTCTCGTCCATTACCTTCCTCTAATCTCATCCAATCCAATCCTCTATTCTCATCCATTACCTTCCTCTAATCTCATCCGATCCAATGCTTTAATCTCATCCATTACCTTCCTCTAATCTCATCCAATCCAATCCTCTATTCTCATCCATTACTTTCCTCTAATCTCATCCAATCCAATGCTTTCATCTCATCTACATAGCTTCAGTATGATTCATCTTCTTAACTACTTCAAAGCTGAGTAGCGCCAATGTTATGATCAAATCGTTTGATTGCAGTATTCGCTCCGTGTACCATTAACCTTTGCTTTAAAGTGGTTTAACCTTATAACATAAAATTGACTCGGAACCTGGTTTATCCGAATAACACTTAAATCAATTCTCAACTTAATTTAAGCATCATTAACTTAAATTTATTGAAATAAAAATTATCCAAGCTATAAATTTAATCAAATTAATCTTAATAACCTTGAATTGAAATAACTAAAACTATGGAAGCAATAGAGACTTTTGAGAAGGCATTGTTGGTGAATCTAATCTAATCATGACGTTTCCGTTACATCTTGATTACGTGTCCAATCATCGCCGAACTGTCGACAGCTTTGGTTGTGGCTAGTTAGTCGTGGCTGCTAGATGTGTGGTGTCTCGGTGTTCCATGTAGTAGTGCAGTAGCAGTGGCTGCTGGTAGCCGCTGCGTTGTTGAGTTGATAGTATTATTCTTTAGTACTTGAATTATAAGTGTTTTATGAGTTTTCGTTAATTTTGTTGAATATTTATTATTATTATTATTATTATTATTGCTATTATTATTATTATTATTATTATTATTATTATTATTATTATTATTATTATTACTGTTATTATTATTATTATTGTTATTATTATTATTATTATTATTTATATTATTATTATTATTATTATTATTATTATTATCAAACTAATATTATTATTGTTTTTTATTGGCTTATTATTACTGTTATAGAATTGTTAGTATTATTGATTTATTTTTGAATCGAGGTTTTAGTATTACTTGGTAGTATTATCGGTACCATAAATAATTGCTAGATCGTGTATTGATTTCAACAAAATCACCAGGCAACTCTTCAAAATTCAAGGCAACAACCCACATTACCCACACCTTCAACTACATTTGCTCTCAATTCATTGATTCCAGTACACTCCCAGTACAAATCCAGTACAAATCCACTACAAATCCATTACAAATCCAGTACAATTCCAGTAAAAATCCATTACAAATCCAGTACAATTCCAGTACACTCCCAGTACAAGGCTATTACACTCCCAGTACAAGGCTAGTACACTCCCAGTACAATCACAGAACCATCCATTCGTCAGTATTTTGGTTTTAGCAAAGTACACGATATTAAGTACGCCAATCATGAGGAACGCAATTATTATTCTTTTGATGATATTTACTTTGTGTTGATTAGTGACGTCACGAATTTTGACGAAATAAATAGTATGCTTCGGGTTTCGTTGCAACTCCACTGATGTGGGTCCTTCAATAGTTCTTAGGTGCCTGCGCAGTCCGATCCTTGCCTTACAGTCTCTACCACAGACTGGACAGATGAAAGATGTTGGAGCTTGTTCAAGTAGTAGTCTGTTGCAATTCTACTACGCACACACACACACACACACACACACACACACACACACACACACACATATATATATATATATATATATATATATATATATATATATATATATATATATATATATATATATATATATATATATATATATATATATATATATATATATATATATATACATATATATATATATATATATATATATATATATATATATGAATATATATATATATATATATATATATATATATATATATATATATATATATATATATATATATATATATATATATATATATATATATATATATATATATATATATATATATATATATATATATATATATATATATATATATATATATCAAGGATCAGTTCTTGGGCCTCTGTTGTTCTCTATGTGTGCAGGTGACTTGACAAACAATGCAAAGAAACGCAAGCTTACTTCCACCAGTATGCAGATGACGCTCAGATGTGTGGCTCCTTGCTCAACTGACAATGCAGTCCATCTAGAGTAAAGAGTGTCTGGATGTAATGATGAAAGATCAACTTGAATGGGAGCCGATGAACTCAAACTCAACGTACTGAAGTAATTTGGTTCTCATCACGCCGAGGTTCAAGGCACCTTCCTACAAGCCCTGTTCACCTTGCTGAGACCACATTGATCTTTCCGGGGCGTAAACTATTTAGGTGTTTATTTGGATGAGGCTATTTCCATGACAGCATGGCTTATCTCACCAACACACACCTGTGGCGACATATTTTTTACAGTACTTCTCAAGGCGCAGCTTCTGAAAGTTCAGTTCATCAGCAACTCCACCCGGTTCACGGAAACATGACCGTAGTGCACCTAGATTAATCTAATCAGATCAAATCAGATACTTTGTATAGCGCTGATCCCAAACTTTTCAAGAGTGCAATTTAATCAAAGATCTTCATACCGAAAAGGTAATTTGATAATTCTTTTTTTATGCACAAGTGCTCGTTTGGGCAATGTCCGGTGTACCTGTCCAACAATCAAAAAAAAGTTTGAAAGCAAGTCTACGTGAGAGACAGAGACTTGGATCAGTTTCCACGAAACAATGCTCCTATTTCCCACTACCAACAGCTCCAAATTAAAAATGCAAGTTTTTATCTTTATTGTCATTATCATCCCACTGAAACGGCTGTTACAAAGGTGTATCCACACATCCTCAGTGCAGTCGATGGTGGTAAGCTTTCCCTCCTCACACCTTTAGTTGTTTCGGCTGCCTTTGATTCAGTTGATCACAGTATTTCTTTGAAACGGCTGGAAAGCACATATGGTTTCGACGGTCTCACACTGGAATGGTTCAAAAACAGATCATTTAATACACGCTGCAGTGGCATCAAATCGGATAATGTCGATTCTGCAGTGAACGGGCCACAAAACTTATAGTTTTGGACCGTTTTTTTTTCGTTAAACTCAAAGAATCTTTGAAAAAAGCTACGAAATACGAGCTGAGATTTCATTAGTATGCTTATGCCATTTAAATCTGAAGAGCCTGCATGATTCCACGTGACACTAACTCTGAAAACGTACTTTGTCGATAAATCTTTTGCGACTTCTTTGGAGAATTATGTTTTCATTTAACTCATTTTCTTTACATAAGGCAGAAAATTTTTTAAAATACTAAGAACAATCTGGGAGAGGCCTCGTCGTAAATGCCAATATAACAACATTCAGACCTTTTGCTTCACAATTAAAAGTACAGGCCCAAGTACGGTGGCCATAGAATTTGGTGTGCCAGACATCCTGTGGAAAAGGTTGCCACACACAAGGCGCTCAAGATGAATTATATCATTTTGTCGTGTGGCCTCGAAACTCTACGGGGTTAATGCCACTATGGTAATATTCGTGTTTGTATTGTATTAATGGATAAACCACTACTGGCGTCAAGATGACAGTAGGACCAATACCGGTTCTACGACTCTATTGAGTTATTTTCAAACTTCTTCGCTCATGTCTTCACATGTACATATCAAAACGTAAACTCGTCACGCAGGTCACAATTAAACATTCACAGGGGTGGCCCCAAAGTGCCGACAGACGCCCCGCTAACACTTTTAGCGCGCAAATGTCTTATTGAATCATTGATACCTTGTACTCGGTATCTTCCAGATCATCATCCGTTTGAATAACTGCATTCAATAAGCCAAAAAAAGTATAAACCAGAGAAACTAGGGTGAAAGATGATTGCAAACAAGTGAGACATCATTTTTTATTTCTTCAAAACCCTACGCCACAGCATGAAACACACGTTGCCAGAGGAGCTTAGAAGACGATCTTGTGTGGGTACTCTCCGTTCTTGATGGAGTAAAGGGAGCCGAGGTAACCAAAGAAGAACTTCTTGTCGGGCCTGTTCCTGACGGCATTGAGGATGCCGGTGTCGACTGTGACCTGGTCTTGCTTCCTCTCATCTGACACCGAGTAGGTCTCCTTCTTGGTGTCAAAGATTTCGCCCTCTGTGTGCTTGGGCCTCTTGAGGCACTTGCGCTTGAAGTACGAGTCAGTGAGGCGCTCAGGGATGGTGACCCCACTGATGTCCAACTTGGTCTTGGTGGCAATCACATAGATCTGGTTGATCCGGCGAAGAGGACAGCCATTGAGATGGTAAGGTCCTGTGTGAGACATGAAGTGGCAAATGAGTGAAGCATCGGGAAGACATGATGTCCAGCATTCAAATCTGATGTGAAAACAGAAAATCCTTCAACGGTTATTTATTCTGAACTTTTTGTTTATATTTTGATTCCTACTCAATGTTGGTCTTAACTGTCACATTGGACTTGCAACATTACAGGTTGGTTTGACTTTGTTCTCCAAAAGTTTTTGTGATTGTAAGCCATGGTTCAACAACAAAAATATTGAGGTTCATCTATTTGATTCTATGGTGAATTCTTTTTAATTTCCACCTTGGATTTCTTATTTTGGTTCATTTGACTGTTATTTCATTTGATTTTTTGTCAAGTTTTTCATAAAACTCTTCAATAGTCATGTGATGTGATAATGGGCCACTACAAGGTTCCAAGGTTTGTTAATTTGCTTCCTTGGCCAGTTATGCTCCTAATTTACACTCAGATTTCTCATAATATTATAGCTTTGGCGAATTTTTCTTTGATTCCTTCTTTCAATTTTTTCCATTCTTTGTGATATTTCTTGCAACATGAAACATCATTCAAGTTATTTTTCAATTCTACATTTATCAAGTTAACTCTACAGTCAAATTTGCTCTTAGTTTCCACTTAGCTATTTTAAAATGTTATATACTTATATTTTGACTTTAACTGTGGCGTGGTCACCTTGTTTTACACTTTAAAGAGTGAACAGGTTAACTCAGGTTTGAGTTTTCAAGGCGGCAACTCAAGAAAGAACAGATGCTATTCTGGAGTGGCTTAGTCACCTAGTAGGCCACAGCAAGTTAAATCATTTCCACGAAAGTGTCTTTTAACAAAGCGCTGAAAGGCACTTTACAATGCTTTGATTAGATGAGGTTACATAGCAATGTGACAAACCAGTTACTAGGAGCAGTCCAGATGCCAATTGCTTGAGGAATACTACTTTCTGGAATAAAACATTTTCAGATATTTTGAAAGAACTATCTTATTAAAATGTTATTTTTATATATACAAACTATTTTTCTTATTAGGATTAGCATTATAAAAATAAGGTACAAAAATCGTTTGCAATGAAATTTTCATTATGATCAAAAGGTTGTTGCTTTTTTCAGCTACTAGTGTAAGTGGCCGACAAGTTTGTATTCCAATGCTCATTAACTTGAATATCCCTTGAATAAGTTTTTAATTTAAAAAATCTATAAAAATAGGAACAAAGGCTACTGGAACGATTTAAACGCACCTTTCCCTTATGTCTGCCAGCGACCAAGATGAGCACGGTGCCCGGAGTGATAGAAGCTCTAAGGGTCCTCTTGTGCTCCGAGAAGCTCTTCTTGTGGGTTCTCAGCTTCCATGGTTTTTCTTGGGTGTCGTATGACTTGCGCACCTTCCTCACCACCACCTGACGAAAGATCAATCATCAGCGTCACGTCACAACCGATCGAAGCGACGCGACACGTAAAAGAAAATTTTACTGGAAAACTGCTCCAGACTTGAAAAAAATTAGTTATTTCAAGATACTTATTTCATGCATACTGTTGCGGCAAAGGGTGGATAATATTTACCATTCTGGTCTTTCCATTCTTGTCGCCTCCAATTGGCTTCTTTACCACATAATCCACTTTTTTCTTAAGCTTCGTTTTAGGAAGCTTTGTGCGAGGCTTCGCGGTCTTGGTCTTGGGTTTCTTATCAACCATCTCTGTGGTGGGTGATATTGAGGTCTATCGATGTGGTCTCAATCAAATTACCCGCTTTTCGTTTTAAAATCTTTAAGTTGAAGGAATATTAGTTAATATTTAAATAGGATTTGATAAAAAATATACATTTGAAACATAATTTTTTACGATTAGTTGAGATTAAAGCACCGTAAAACCCACCGGACGTAAGAAAAAACAGAAAAAGAAATAAATAAGAGATGGGACAAATTTGTTGATTATGGTTCAAGTAATAGTTCGATATTTTATTTTAAACACTCAATATTGATCTTTTTTATGCCCAAAAATTTTAAAGAAAAATACGAAATTTTGATTTCAAGTCAGCGGTGTTAAACAGATAATTTGCTAGTCTTTGAAAATGTAATTGTTAAAATTTGAAAACGAAGTGGATATGAACGAAAGATGAACTGATAGAAACAGCAGGAATTGATAGATCTGTGTGAGGCTTTGCGCAACTCTAAAATACCACATAAAACACCATATCTGTTAGAAAGTACGCTAAATACTTGTCAGAAAAATAAACTTTTCAATAAAACAAACGCAAAATACAATTGTCATTTTGAAATTAATTACAAAAATTCAGCAAAATCTAAAAAATAATTTGCATAAAATAATTGTCGATCACAAATCCGATTGTTGCGGATTGTTGGAAGGGTTGCAGGAACAACACGGTCACCATGGAAACCAAATAGAAACATTTAAGTCACACCCTGGCATTGTTGGCGTGTTTATATGGCGTTTTCCATTTCTTGTTCATATTACTTTAAATAGGTTTTAATGATTATTTGATAGACTTCAACGATTACTTAATGAGTTTTAATGATTATTTGATAGACTTCAACGATTACTTAATGAGTTTTAATGATTATTTAATGATTATTCAAATGGAGTTGATAATATTACTTATATAAAAGTTAAAATAAAATTCCAAATAAATCAATTAATATTCACGTGGAAACCAAAATACTATTTGACCGAATCATTCAAACATGAAAAATAACTATAATTATAAAAGGATAAATATAACTACAAAAATACTAACACAACAATAATAATAAATAAATAATATATAAATAATAAAAGAAACATATGCGATTTATATGGAGCTTCATCAAAGGTGGTCGCTAGGGGGGATGTGGAGGGAATGGTGGCGGAGGCAGCAGTCGATGGAGTCAAGCACAACACCCATGTCACTCACGTACGCTCTCACGTCCTCTCGCAAGGCCGCCAAATGTATTCTATCGTCCACCTCGTGCGTGACGTCATTGTCATTGTCGTCAGAGGTGACCTTGTTGTTTTTGTAGTTGGTTTCATTGTCGTTTGAATATTTGTTCGAGTGTTTTGATTGGTTGTCGTGAGCGGTATCAGTGTTGTCATTGTTTTCATTTGTGTTGTTGTTGTTGTTGTTGTTGCAGTGTTGTTGTTGTTGTTGCTTGAATTTGAGCAACAACTGTCGCTTGGAGGGCAGCCATCTGGTTGCAACCTGAAAGATTAATTATATTAATGGAAAAAATAATAAATAAGAATTCCAATTGTGAAGCGCCAAAAAAAGTAAGATGGCTAAAGTTCTTTGCTTTACGAAGTGAAGAAAACATGTTACAGTGTTGTTGTTTCTTTGTTTATAACAAATTGACAACAAAAACAAAACCGAATCCAACAATCACACATAGGGAAGCACACACACACGCACGCACGCACGCACGCACGCACGAACGCACGCACACGCACACACACACACACACACACACACACACACACACACAAACACACACACACACACACACACACACACACACACACACACGCGCACACACACACACACACACACACACACACACACACAAACACACACACACACACACACACACACGCACACACACAGAAACACCCCTTCCCCCTCCCCACATCAACAACACCTACAGCAAAGGCGCTCTGAAGCACAAAGCCGTGATGCCTTTTGAGGGTTTTGTCGTACGCCTGCATCACCACGTGGTGCATGTTGCCTGAAGAGTCTGAGGCCAAATGATTCTCTGAGGTGCTAGCATCTCCCACGTAAGGAGCAGTGTTGACCAGCGAGTCTGAAGCTAAATCCTGCAAGAGGACTTTGACGAAGGTGAGGGACCTGAAGATGTTGATGTTGTTGTTGTTGTTTGTGTTGTTTTGTTGTTTGTGCTGTGTTGTTGTTTGTGCTGTGTTTTTATTGTGTTGTTGTTTGTGTTGTGTTTTGGTTGTTGTTTGTGTTGTTGTGATTTTGCTGTAGTGTTGTGGTGTTGTGATGTTGTTGTAGTGTTGTGGCGTTACAGAGCGATAGGGTTGTTCGGTGCTTTGATGGGAGGGGGTTGCAAGTTCCACGCCACAGAACACCCTCATTATGCTTGCTACCTCCATTCATCATCTTTCCACTCTTCCTCCATGCACACATCATACCTCATCATACACCTCCACCACTCCATCCCTGTTCAACCAACAGCTCATCTAATATTTCCCCCCGACTTTTCTCTCATTACCATCCACCCACCCTCTCTACTCATCCCCCAGTCCACTCATCCACCCTTCTCTCCTCCATTCCCCCCAACCACCCCCTCTTCTACCACTCCCCTACCCCTCACTCAATGAGCCAGAGAAGAGATAGTGAGGAAGAATTTTCAACCTCCCCCACCCCCTCCTCCACCACCCCCCTCACACTCCCGAATACACCTGGGTTGCTGTTATACTTCTCTTGCAACTTCTGTCACGTGGTCATGGTGATGATGATGATGATGATGATGATGATGATGATGATGATGATGATGATGATGGTGATGATGATGATGGTGATGATGATGATGGTGATGATGATGATGGTGGTGATGATGATGATGATGATGATGATGATGATGGTGATGATGATGATGATGATGATGATGTGTACGTGCTACTCATGTGGTGAAAAGTAATCGAAGCCAAAAACTTGCTTTTGGTTTTTACAAAAAAGTTGATTGATGTTTGTGAAGGTTGAGTTCTTAGTTGGTAGAACATCACACTAAACAACAAAACAATAATATCAACAAAAACATCAACAAACAACAAAAACATCAACAAACAACAAAAACCTCAAAAAACAACAAAAACATCAACAAACAACAACAACAACAACATTAATGTTGCTGATCAGATCGAGGTGTCCTGGATTGAACGATGGCTGCTCCAGCACGTCTGTGATGAAAAATGTAGTTATAACAACAATTATAACAACGGCAACAACAATAGAAACAAAAAAGATAAAAATAATAATGATAAAAATAACAATAATAACAGCAACAATAATAAAAAGATTAATATAAAAAAATATAAAGATAACAATATTCATTATTAAAATAAAAAAAACAATAATAATGATTATTAGTAGTAGTATTATTCTCATTATCACCGAAGATGCGCATGAGGCTCCAGCAGGCGTTGAGGAAGGCGAGTGTTGGTACGTCACCCATCCTGCCCACTTTCATCCTGTCGGAGGCGTTGCTATGGTGATGGTGGTTGCTATGGTGGTGGCGGTTGCTATGGTGGTGATGGTTGCTATGGTTGTGGTGGTTGCTCTAGAATGGTTGCTATGGTGGAAGTAGTTGTGATAGTAGCTATAATGGTGATATTAGCTCTGGTGGTTATATATATATATATATATATATATATATATATATATATATATATATATATATATATATATATATATATATATATATACATAATGAATATAGCGACAAACTTGAAGGATCTTGTTGAGAAGAAGGTAGAGAGGTCAGAGTTGTTGTTATTGTGAGGTTGCTTGTTGGTTGCGTGTGAGTTGATCGTTGTATGTTTGTTTTTGTTATTGTTTATGTTGTTGCATTGCGTTTTGTCATCATTAACAGTGTTATTCTTATCAATTGAACTGGTATCTTCATAAGCTTCATCATCGTCATCATCGTCATCATTATCGTCATTATCATTATTTTCACTATTATTATTATTATTATTATTATTATTGTTGTTATTAATATTACTACCATTATCATTACTGTTTGAACCGCGTTTCGTGATTACATTTTCATTTATGATATTATCTTCATTCTTATTATTATTGGGATGATGATGAAGATTATTATTATTGTTATTATTATTATTATTATTATTATTATTATTATTATTATTATTATTTTTATTTTTATTATGGTTTTCATTGACGATGGTGTTTTGATTTTTTAAGTTCTTTTCATCACTCAAAGGCACATTATACGGATTGGTCAGAGAAGTTTGTGGTGGTGGTGGTGATGACGATAATGGTGGTGGTGGTGATGATGATGTTGGTGGTGCTGATGATGATGATGATGTTGGTGGTGGTGATGATGCTGAAGATGGTGATGATAACGATGCTGGGAGAGACACGAGTCGGTGATGCTGAGGAGGAGGAGGAGGAGGAGGAGGATGATGGTGGTGATTGAAATCTAATGAATTGGCTTTCATGAAGGCTTTGTTGGTGGTCTGGTTGCTGTTGCTGGTGGTGGTGATGATGATGATGATGATGATGATGATGATGATGATGATGATGATGCTGATGATGATGATGAGGAGGATTATGATGATGATGGGAATGATGATGATTAGGAGGAGAATGATGATAATGATGATGATGATGATGATGATGATGATGATGATGATGATGATGATGATGATGATGATGATGATGATGATGATGATGATGATGATGATGGGTATGATGATGATGCTCACCTCGCATGGGAAGGCCTTCTGGGCTTGAGGAGTTGAGAAGGCCTTCTTACTTCCTTCAAATTAGGTCATCATGGCGGTCAAATGAATTATCATGATAGTTAAATGTGTCATCATAGTGATCAAATGAATCACTGTGGTGGTTGAATCGGTCACCATGCTGGTTAAATAGGTCAAAATAATTCAACAAAGATGGCTCATTTGGGCAAGCTTGATT
>OX387257.1:4579007-4584007 GCA_947562095.1 Branchellion lobata | reverse complement strand
GTGGTGTGGTGTGGTGGTGGTGTGGTGTGGTGGTGGTGTGGTGTGGTGGTGTGGTGGTGCGGTGTGGTGGTGTGGTGATGGTGTGGTGCGGTGATGGTGCGGTGTGGTGGTGGTGTGGTGATGGTGTGGAGCAATGGTGTGGTGGTGGTGTGGTGTGGTGGTGGTGTGGTGTGGTGGTGTGGTGGTGCGGTGTGGTGGTGTGGTGATGGTGTGGAAGTGGTGTGGTGGTGATGGGGTGGTGATAATGGTGGTGTAAAGGTGGTGTAGTGATGATTTGGTGGTGGTGGTGGTGTGGTGGTGGTGGTGGTTGTGTGGAAGTGGTGTGGTGTGGAGTTGTGACGATGGTGTGGTGGTGGTGTTTTGATGGTGATAAAAGGTTGCTAATGGTGGTGGCGTGTTAATGGTTGTGATGGTAAGGATGAGCACGCGATCACGTGGAGTGATGGTGGTAGTGATTCATTCATACCACCATGGTCACTGTCCCCACCTCAACTACCACCATCGCCACTAACACCGCCTCAAACACCATCACCACCACCACCACTATCACCACCACCACCACTATCACCTAATCCCCACCACCACTTCCACCACCACAACTCACCTCAACATCACCCCCACCAGTTTCTTCCGGTTTCTTCATCCTCTTCATCAACCTTCTCACATCCCTCCAGTCTACGTCATCATAGTAACTGTCACCATACTCATCATACTCCCTTGACATCGCCTCTTCCACCTCATCGCTCCTTGACAACATCAACTCCGGTTTCCATGGTTTCAAGCTTTTATGACGTAGGCATGACACCAACCAATGGCCTGTCAGCAAGTTGACACGTGATTTGATTAAATTCTTGACTCGGAGAGTGGGTTTGCTTGCTACCACACAGTAGGTGGATGCGACTGGTTGCCAATTGTGGTTGATTGTTTGATTTATTGATTGGTCAAACAAATAAACAAGTCACCAACTATTCAACCAACCTTCCAATCAACGAACCTATCCTCTATTCATCTAACCACATCCAAACGACCACCGAGCCGAACAAACAAGCAACAAAGCAACCATACAATTAACCAACCAACCAACCATCCAACCATGCACTAACCAACCAACCAACCAACCAACCATGTACCAACCAACCAACCAACCATGCACCAACCAACCAACCAACCAACCAGCCATGCCCCAACCAACCAACCAACCATGCACCAACCAACCATGTACCAACCAACCAACCAACCAACCAACCAACCATGCCCCAACCAACCAACCAACCAACCAACCATGCCCCAACCAACCAACCATGCACCAACCAACCATGCCCCAACCAACCATGCACCGACCAACCAACCAATCAACCATGCACCAACCAACCAACCAATCAACCATGCACCAACCAACCAACCAATCAACCATGCACCAACCAACCAACCAATCAACCATGCACCAACCAACCAACCAATCAACCATGCACCAACCAACCAACCAATCAACCATGCACCAACCAACCAACCAATCAACCATGCACCAACCAACCAACCAATCAACCATGCACCAACCAACCAACCAATCAACCATGCACCAACCAACCAACCAATCAACCATGCACCAACCAACCAACCAATCAACCATGCACCAACCAACCAACCAATCAACCATGCACCAACCAACCAACCAATCAACCATGCACCAACCAACCAACCAACCAATCAACCATGCACCAACCAACCAACCAATCAACCATGCACCAACCAACCAACCAACCAATCAACCATGCACCAACCAACCAACCAATCAACCATGCACCAACCAACCAACCAATCAACCATGCACCAACCAACCAACCAATCAACCATGCACCAACCAACCAACCAATCAACCATGCACCAACCAACCAACCAATCAACCATGCACCAACCAACCAACCAATCAACCATGCACCAACCAACCAACCAACCAATCAACCATGCACCAACCAACCAACCAATCAACCATGCACCAACCAACCAACCAATCAACCATGCACCAACCAACCAACCAATCAACCATGCACCAACCAACCAACCAATCAACCATGCACCAACCAACCAACCAATCAACCATGCACCAACCAACCAACCAACCAACCAACCAATCAACCATGCACCAACCAACCAACCAATCAACCATGCACCAACCAACCAACCAATCAACCATGCACCAACCAACCAACCAATCAACCATGCACCAACCAACCAACCAATCAACCATGCACCAACCAACCAACCAATCAACCATGCACCAACCAACCAACCAACCAATCAACCATGCACCAACCAACCAACCAATCAACCATGCACCAACCAACCAACCAATCAACCATGCACCAACCAACCAACCAATCAACCATGCACCAACCAACCAACCAATCAACCATGCACCAACCAACCAACCAATCAACCATGCACCAACCAACCAACCAACCAACCAACCAATCAACCATGCACCAACCAACCAACCAATCAACCATGCACCAACCAACCAACCAATCAACCATGCACCAACCAACCAACCAATCAACCATGCACCAACCAACCAACCAACCAACCAACCAATCAACCATGCACCAACCAACCAACCAATCAACCATGCACCAACCAACCAACCAATAACCATGCACCAACCAACCAACCAATCAACCATGCACCAACCAACCAACCAATCAACCATGCACCAACCAACCAACCAATCAACCATGCACCAACCAACCAACCAACCAACCATGCACCAACCAACCAACCAATCAACCATGCACCAACCAACCAACCAATCAACCATGCACCAACCAACCAACCAATCAACCATGCACCAACCAACCATGCACCAACCAACCAACCAACCAACCATGCACCAACCAACCAACCAATCAACCATGCACCAACCAACCAACCAATCAACCATGCACCAACCAACCAACCAGGGTTTTGCACCAAGCTTCCATGGAACTTCAACACAGCCTCTTCCAACTCCTTCTTCGACCACTCCTTCTTCCCCATCCACCCATCAGCGTCATTCATCCCATTATTATTATTATTATTATTATTATTATTATTATTATTATTATTATTATTATTATTATTATTATTATTATTATTATTTTTATTATCATTATCATTATCTACATCATTATTTTTGACATCCTTCTCCACATCAGCATCAACAACATCATCATCGTCTTCATCATCGCTTTCTTTGAAATCACCTACAATGCATAGTTCTTTGCCCGCAAAAATGCGACAATCTTCCGACTGGTGAAAAATTAACTATGGATGTCATTCAGTCATCCACCAATTCATTCATCCACTCATTCACTTATCCATTCATTCACCTATCCATTCATCCACCTATCCATTCATCCACTTATCCACTCATTCACCTATCCATTCATCCACCTATCCATTCATCCACCCATTCATTCATCCACCTATCCATTCATCCCTTTATCCACCCATTTTCAACCCACCTTGACCACTCCATCGGCATCCACTCCGACAAATCTCTCATCTATGGTCGCTTTTTTACGTCCTCTTCCTCTTCCTCCTCCTCCTCCTCCTACCTTCCTCTTCCTCTCTATCCTACCCCTCTCACCTTCTCCAGACAGCTGATCAACCACCAACTTGCCAGCTGTTTCCTGAAATGATTCAAGTCATTCACTCTCTCTGTCCAGGGTTACTCATTTGCCTCCTCCTCCTCCTCCTCCTCTTCCTCCTCCTCCTCTTTCTCCTCCTCCTCTTTCTCCTCTTTCTCCTCCTCCTTTTCCTCCTCCTCCTCCTCCTCCTCCTCCTCCTCCTCCTCCTCCTCCTCCTCCTCCTCCTCCTCCTCCTCCTCCTCCTCCTCCTCCTCCTCCTCCTCCTCCTCCTCCTCCTCCTCCTCCTCCTCCTCCTCCTCCTCCTCCTCCTCCTCCTCCTCCTCCTCCTCCTCCTCCTCCTCCTCCTCCTCCTCCTCCTCCTCCTCCTCCTCCTCCTCCTCCTCCTCCTCCTCCTCCTCCTCACCTCTTTCAGGTCACAAAGCTGCTTGTAGGTCATACAATCTCTCCAAGGCTTGTCGTACCGAACCGCAACCAACCTGGAAAACCTGCCAAATAAATAAATTGATAATTATTAATTTAATTGATTAATTAATTAATTAATTAATTAATTAAACTGAAAAATTATAGTTTTTATTCAGTTTTATTCACCCGCCTTTGTTATTTTTTATTATTCTTTCAGTAACTTAACATATTTAGCATTTTTTATCAATAAAATAAATTTTATTTCCTATAATTGAAAGAAAAATTGATTTAAAGGTTTTAAAATAATTTAAATTTTAATTATCAATATTCATATATTTCCAGTTTTGAACTTAATTCCATTTTTTCTACTCATGGCACCTTCCTACCTGAGCGTGCAGGCGGTCTTATAGTGCTCAGATGACGTCACCTCGGCTGCCTTCACCTGATTGGTTGCGAGTGTTCAACAAGCCACGCCCACAAAATATTTCACCCGAACACCACCATTCCAACCCCTCACGCGAACGAAGAAATAAACAACAACAAACTCCGTCACAGAACAACGAAACTGATAACAACAACAACAACAACATCCACAACCAGCTTTAGCGCATCTGAGGACTATCCTCAGGCGCTTAAGATAAACAACAACAACAACAACAACAACAACAACAACAACAACAAAAACAACAACAACAACAACAACAACAACAACAACAACAACAACAACAACAACGAAAACAACAATAAAAACACAAACACACCATCAACACCAAAACAAAACCACCAACACCAACAACGACACCAACGACAATAAAATCAATAACAAAAACAATACCACTAACTACAAAAAACACCACCACCACCACCACCATCACTTCCACCACCACCACCACCATCACTTCCACCACCACCGACACCAGCACCATCACCACCGACACCAGCAACATCACCACCATCACTTCCATCACCACC
>OX387257.1:4551507-4574007 GCA_947562095.1 Branchellion lobata | reverse complement strand
TCCTCCTCCTCCTCCTCCTCCTCCTCCTCCTCCTCCTCCTCTTCCTCCTTTTCCTCTCCTCCCCACCTTGTAGGGGTCTTGTCTCTGTGCCAGCATGGGCCTGAAGGGCTGGAAGAGACTGATACAGATCTCATGCATCCTCACGTTCTCATCCCTCAACAGCTCACACACCTGTATGTGATGCATGGATGGATGAATAGATGGATGGATGAATGGATGGAGAAAAGATGAATTGATGGATGAGTGAATAGATAAATAAAAGATGAATGAATGGATGAGTAAATGGATAGATAGACAAAAATGAATGAATGAATGAATGGATAAACAGATTAATGGATAGATGGATGGAAAGGTGCATGGATGGACTGGTGGATAGACGATCCATTGGATGAGTGGGTAATGGATGGATGAATGATTGAGTGAATGGAAGTGTGGATTGGTGGTTGAGTAGGCGGATGAATGAATCGCCAACACCAACATGAACAACGACAACCTAACAACACAACAACAACAAAACAACAAAAAAACAAAAAAAACATCAACAACAACAAAACAACGGAAACATCAACAACAACAAAAAAACAAAAACACCAACAACAACAAAACAACAAAAACATCAACAACAACTCCATCAGCACCTGTTGCAGCGACACTTTGACATTGAACACCTGTTCGGCGTCCACGTGGAAGCACCCAAAAACACTTTTCATAGACACGCCCACCCTCACACCCTGCCATGCAACATTCATCCATTCATTCATTGATCCATTCATCCATCTATTAATAGATCCACTCATTCATTCAATCGTCCAGCCATTCATCTATTTAACCATTTGTCCACTCATTCATTCAACCTTGTATTTATCCATCCATGTATCTATCTATCCATCTATCTATATATCCATTCATTTTGGCATTCATTCATTCAGCCATGCATGCATCTATTCATACATCCACCCACCTAGCAATTTATTCACCAATCTATCCATACATTCACCCATCCATCCACCAATCCATTCATGCATGCATGCATCCATTCACTCGTCAATCTACCAATTACTTCATGCATGCATGCATTCATTCATCCACCCACCTTAAGGATGATCCTGATGAGCCATGCTAGTTCCCTTGCGCTGACCCCCTTCAACAGGTGGAACAAATGACTCTCCATCTTTCGTTCCGTGATGGATGAGTGGAGAATGAATGAGTGAGAATGGAAAACGGATGAGAGTGAATGGATTGATTATTTAGACAAATGGATAAATGGATAGATGGATAAATGGATGAATGAAAACGAATAAATAAATGCATGAATGGATGGATGGATGAAAAGATGGATGGATAGATGAATGGATGAAAAAATGAAGACCTTCTGTCGGTCATTGCATGCATTGGCATGAGCCATGTCATCCAGTCCCTTGTTCACCTGTGGTGGAAAAATGTTCTACTTGGGTTTGTGTTTAATACTAATAATAATAATAATGGTAATAATAATAATAATAATAATAATAATAATAATAATAATAATAATAATAATAATGATAATAATAATAATAATAATAATAATAATAATAATAATAATAATAATAATAATAATAATAATAATAATAATAATAATAATAATAATAATAATAATAATAATAATAAAAATAAAAATAATAATAATAATAATAATAATAATAATAGTAATAAGAATAATAATAATAATAATAATAATAATAATAATAATAATGAAAATAATAATAATAATAATAATAATATTTAGAAAAATAATAACAGAAATAATAACAATAATAAAAATAATAATAAAACTGATGAAAACAACAACAATAATAATAATAATAATAATAAAAATAAAAATAATAATAAAAATAAAAAAAATAAAAGAAATAATAAAAATAATTAAAAAAAAAATAATAATGATAATGATAATAATACATTCATAATTTATTTATTATATTTTTACTTTATCCTTTTATATCACCTCCTCAACACAATTTTTAGAATTCCAAAAGATTACACATTCCCCTATCACCAAAATCACTAACAAAATTAAAATCACAAGCAGTTTCACCACACCACACCACACCACACCACACTCCACCACACCACACCACGCCACACTCCACCACACCATGCCACACCACACCACACCACACCACACCACACCACACCACACCACACCACACCACACCACATCACACCACACCACCTGATTGATGGTGAGAGTTCCCTTGAGAACACAACGGTCTTTCAAGGCCACCTGAGCTACCTCTGCAAAGTCCCTCTGACTCATGCCCTGTGATGTTGTTGTTGGGTGTTGTTGTTGGGTGTTGTTGTTGGGTGGAGGTTTGTAGTGTTGTTGTTGTGAGGTCGTTGTTGGGTTGTTGTTGTGATGTCGTTGTTGGGTTGTTGTTGTGATGTTGTTTTTATGTTGTTGTTGTGAGGTTTTTGTTGTGGTTTTAGGAGAATTGTGTTTGTGTTGTTGAGTGGGGGTTTGGGGTGTTGTAGTATTGAGGTTGATGTTGGGATTGTGGTGTTGTGTTATGTCAAAAGTGTTGTTATTATTGTTGTCGTTGGAATTTTGTGGTTAAAGTGTTGGTAAACTTATCATCGTTGAAGTGTTTTTGTTGGAATATTATTACAATTTAGTTGTTGAAAAATTATTGTTGTTGAAGTTTTAATTGATTAATTTAAAAAAAAATCTTTCACAGCTGTATTGGCCTTGTAGCTGAAAAGACTGACAGCTGAAGGACTGTTCTTGCCTAAACCATACACCCTAACCAACAACCTTGCCAATGAATGCTGGTGGTGGTTTTGTTGTCGGAGGTGGTGAGATTGCAAATAACTTTTGCATGAAATTTTTAAGTTTTTTTTTAAATTATGTAGTGTTTAATATTTTGGGAAAAAATAAAATTAAAAAATTACCTCCTTTACTCCATACACATCACGATCTTTGTCCAGGTAGGGCAAGAGTAACCTCATTGCAGGAAAAAATGAATCATCCTGACAATGTTAAAAAAAATTTAAAAATATTGTTGAATTATTAATCTCTAAATGAAAAATGTAGTTTATCAATTAATTTATTATTATTATTATTAATTATTAGGCATCCTTTTAATTTACATGGATGGTCCTGTCCTTTATGCTTTCTCTGCCGACCCTTCTCCATTCTCTTATGAACTCCCTCAAGTAACCTCTCTTGCGTTCTAAGTTCGGAAGGTTGTTGAGTTTGTGCAGGAAATTTGAAAAATGATAAAAAGTGACTTTTTCTGCCACTATGTTAACTCGCTCGTCTGACATGATCACAAGATGCCTTTGCAATTGGTAATGAGAAAAATTTTCAACCAACTGAAAAAAATCCCATTTTGAATCGATTGAAAAATAATAATGAATGGATTATAAATTGATTAAAAACTTTAAATCCTTAGCTACAATGATAACCAAAAGTTAATTTATATAAAAACATAAATAATTTTCTTCATAAGAAAAATTTATAAAAATGATAAAAGTATAAAAATAAATACACAATAAAATTCAAATAAATAAAAATACTCATAATACAATATAATGACAAGTTTTATCACGCAAAAAAATTTAAAAATTAATTTTTGCGGCTATAAGCACTTGAACTTTGACCAGAAAACTACAGTACGGTGCCAATAAATAAAAATGCGCATAAGAATAAATAATAATGATAATGCAAGTCAACAACAAGAGGAATAGCGATAAGGATAGTTTATGCTGATAAGGTTAATACTATTAAATTTTAATGTTTATAATTTCTTCTGACATCCATGATAGATATATTGATAAGCTGGCATGACCGAATCGGAGAGCCGAAAGATTTTTTTGTATAAAACACCTGTTCTACCTGAAATCGTTTGAGTGATTAAATGGGTTAATGGAGATTAGATTTATTGAATAATAAATAAAGAAAGATTAGATTAATGTGTGTAGATTATATAAATGAAAAAAACTAATGGCGATCAGAATAATAAATGGATTAGGTTAATGATCGGGAAATTGATTGATGAATGAAGATTAGAACAAGGAAAGAAAACTGGATGAATGAATGATTATAACTTAGATGAATGAATGAATAGATGGATGAATGGATAAAGCTTAGATGAATGAATGAAGAGATGAATGAACAAGTTTAGTAATGCATTGATGAATGATAAGATGAAAGTTTAATAAGGGAACGAATGGATGGATGGATGGAAGAATGAATGAGAAAACTCATGAGTAGAAAGATGGCTTGGTGAGTGACTTAATGCATTGATAACCGAGAGGAATAAGGAATGCATGAATATGTAGGAGTATTATTGAGCACATGAATGAATGTTTGGATGAATGCACGGATGGATGCACAGATGATTTATGGATGAATGCATGACTAAATGAATGAATTAATATATGAAGGAATGCATGGATGAATGCATGAATGATTATTTGAAGATACACGGATGGATGTATGCGTTGATACACGGATGAATGCATGAATGATGCGTAGGTGAATGCGTGGTGAATAGGTAAGATGATGTTAATGAATTCATGCATGCTTTGATGTACGTATTTATGGATCCATAGATGGATGCATAGGGGTGCCTGGATCCATGGTGGATGCGTTTATGGATAAGTGGGTATACCAATGAATGGATGGATGAATAGATCCATGAATAGATGGATGGGTGAATGGATAAATTAGTGGAAGGTTGCATGGGTAGATGCATGTAAAAGTGCATTAATAGATGGGTTTATGAAAGAATGGATAAATGGATTAATGGATGAATGAATGTGAAAATGCATGGATAGATGAGTTAGTGGATGGATAGATAGAAAGATAGATGAATGGATGGATGTATGGATGGACAGATAAATGGATAGATAGATGAGTTGAAGGATGGATGGATTATGGATTATGGATGGATGGATGGATAGTAGATGGATGATGGATGGATAGTAGATGGATGATGCATGGGTGGATGGATAGAAAGATGAATGAATGAATGGATGGATGGATGAATGGATGGATGGATGGATGAATGAATGGATGGATGAATGGATGGTGGGTGGATAGATGATGGGAGGATGCACGCTGGAGGTACACACGCGCACGTATGTATAAATAGCTACCGAGGATGGGCGTGTGATCTAGCGAGAGGATGTGAAGTGGCTACGTGGAAGAGTTACTTGTCTGCATTGAGTGGATGTCCAGAAACCCTTCAGTACCGAAGGTGGGTTCACACACACACACACACACGCACACACGCACGCACAACACACACACACACACACACACACACACACACACACACACACACACACACACACACACACACACACACACACACACACACACACACACACACACACACACAAACACACTTTAAGCTTCCCTGATTCCCTAGAACTTTTCCAAAATACTAAATGCTACATATTTTTGATCTAATTGAATCAAATTAAAGTTAATTAAAGTTAATTAAAGTGATTTTAATCCAATTTGATGTCTTAACCTAATAAATGTCTCCATTGCGTCTCAGCGCCTTCAACCACTGCGCCATCTGCTACTTTATTATTATTAATTCAATAAAAACAATAATAATTCTTTACTATTGAATTTATTTATTGAGTATCTATATGTTGTTATTATTTTTTTGTTTTTTATTATTGATATTTTTCCCAAGTCCTTCAAGAATTTTCGATAAAGCGTCTTTCCCCCCCACCACTATTCCCCTCACCACCCTTCCCCCCACCACTCTTCCACCCACCACCCTTCCACCCATAACTCTTCCTCCCACCATCCTCCCCCCACCATCCTCCCCCCACCACCCTTCCACCCACCACACTTCCCCCCCCCCACCCTTCCACCCATCACCATTTCTTCTACTATTTCACTCGCCTTTCCACCCATCCATCTCCCCATACACCCACCATCCTTCCACTTATCCATCTTTCCACTCATTCATCCACTCATCCTTCCATCTATCTTTTGATCCATTCTTTTTTCCATACTCTCTTACTCTTCAACACAAGCCCACTCAACCCTACCGCCGTACTTCCTCCCGCAACCATAATCCCACTAAAATTACCAACAGAACCTCCTCTCACTCTATGATCTCATCATTCACTCAACTCCACATCACAACCACCCACTCAATCCCACATCACAACCACCCACTCAAACTCACATCACAACCACCCACTCAACCCCACAACATAACCACCCACTCAATCCCACATCATAACCACCCACTCAACCCCACATCATAACCACCCACTCAACCCCACATCATAACCACCCACTCAACCCCACATCACAACCACCCACTCAACCCCACATCACAACCACCCACTCAACCCCACAACACAACCACCCACTCAACCCCACATCATAACCACCTACTCAACCCCACATCACAACCACCCACTCAACCCCACAACACAACCACCCACTCAACCCCACATCATAACCACCCACTCAACCCCACATCATAACCACCCACTCAACCCCACATCATAACCACCTACTCAATCCCACATCATAACCACCCACTCAACCCCACATCATAACCACCCACTCAATCCCACATCATAACCACCTACTCAATCCCACATCATAACCACCCACTCAACCCCACATCATAACCACCTACTCAACCCCACATCATAACCACCCACTCAACCCCACATCATAACCACCCACTCAATCCCACATCATAACCACCTACTCAACCCCACATCACAACCACCCACTCAACCCCACAACACAACCACCCACTCAACCCCACAACACAACCACCCACTCAATCCCACAACACAACCACCCACTCAATCCCACACAACCACCCACTCAACCCCACATCATAACCACCTACTCAACCCCACATCATAACCACCCACTCAATCCCACAACACAACCACCCACTCAATCCCACAACACAACCACCCACTCAATCCCACACAACCACCCACTCAATCCCACATCATAACCACCCACTCAACCCACAACACAACCACCCACTCAATCCCACATCATAACCACCCACTCAATCCCACATCATAACCACCCACTCAACCCCACACAACCACCCACTCAATCCCACATCATAACCACCCACTCAACCCCACACAACCACCCACTCAATCCCACATCATAACCACCCACTCAATCCCACACAACCACCCACTCAACCCCACATCACAACCACCCACTCAACCTCACATCACAACCACCCACTCAACCCCACAACACAACCACCCACTCAAACTCACATCACAACCACCCACTCAACCTCACAACATAACCACCCACTCAATCCCACAACATAACCAGGTATTCAACTGTAGTTTATTAAACCCATCTTCATCTCTTTCCAAAGGTATATCTAACAGCAGAAAACTTCCAAATTCTCCTTTTGGCTTCATCTTCCATTTTTCTACTTCTTCCATTATTTCCTTTTTCTCCTTTTCCCCATCCTTCCATTCCTTCCATCCTTCCATTCCTTCCATCCTTCCATTGTTCCTATTCTCTCAACCACCACAACCCTCATCTTCCATCCACCACCACCTCTCCTTCTCCACCAACAAAAACTTCTTCCATGTTTCTTTCATTCACCATCTCTAAACCTTTTTATTCCGCTTTTGTTCTTCCTCTCTCTCATTCCTCCTCTCTCTCATTCTTTCTTTCTTTCATTCCTTCTCTCTCTCTCTCTTCTTTCTCTTATTCCTCTTCCCTCTTATTCCTCCTCTCTCTCATTCCTCCTTTCTCTCATTCCTCCTCTCTCTTATTCCTACTCTCTTTCATTCCTCCTTTCTCTCATTCCTCCTTTCTCTCATTTTTCCTCTCTCTCATTCCTCCTCTCTCTCATTCCTTCTCTTTCTCATTCCTTCTCTCTCTCATTCCTTCTCTCTCTCATTCCTCTTCTCTCTCATTCCTCCTCTCTCTCATTCCTCCTCTCTCTCATTCCTCCTCTCTCTCATTCCTCCTCTCTCTCATTCCTCCTCTCTCTCATTCCTCTTTTCTCTCATTCCTTCTTTCTTTCACTCCACCTAATTTGTATCTTTTTTACTTTTTTAATTTTTAATTTTTATTTTTCCACCAACCAATCCATTGTTTCACTTTCTTTTCCACCTTTCATCTTTCCCTTACAACTCTCCACCTGCTCCATACAATCTTTTTTTCCACTCAAACCTTCTTTATTATTTTATATATCTTTTTTTGTTCATTTTCACCCTTCCATCCTTCCTTCTTCACCTCCTTCTTCTTTCCATCCTTCACCTCATTCTTCTTTCCATCCTTCACCTCCTTCTTTTTTCCACCCTTCACCTCCTTTCTCCCACCATTAATTTCTTTCGCCCACTCTTCTCCCACCCACTCTCCTTCCAACCGTTCTTTTTCCACCCACCCACCCCATTTTCCTCTCACCCTCCTTCCAACCACCCACCCACCTACCCTCATTCCAATCACCCACCCTCTTCTCACCCACCCACCCTCCTTCCAACCACCCACCCTCTTCTCACCCACCTACCCTCCTTCCAACCACCCACCTTCCTCCTTCTACCCACCCACCCTCCTTCCAAGGCACTCCTCTACAAACATCCATATTTGCCCTCTTCTCGTGCCTTCCGCTCCTTAACTTTTAATCCTCATTCATTACTCTATGTGTGTTTGTGTGTGTGTGTGTGTGTGTGTGTGTGTGTGTGTGTGTGTGTGTGTGTGTGTGTGTGTGTGTTTGTGTGTGTGTGTGTGTGTGTGTGTGTGTGTGTGTGTGTGTGTGTGTGTGTGTGTTTGTGTGTGTGTGTGTGTGTGTGTGTGTGTGTGTGTGTGTTTGTGTGTGTGTGTGTGTGTGTGTGTGTGTTTGTGTGTGTGTGTGTGTGTTTGTGTGTGTGTGTGTGTGTGTGTGTGTGTGTGTGTGTGTGTGTGTGTTTGTGTGTGTGTGTGTGTGTGTGTGTGTGTGTGTGTGTGTGTGTGTGTGTGTGTTTGTGTGTGTGTGTGTGTGTGTGTGTGTGTGTGTGTGTGTGTGTGTGTGTGTGTGTGTGTGTGTGTGTGTGTGTGTGTGTGTGTGTGTGTGTGTGTGTGTGTGTGTGTGTGTGTGTGTGTGTGTGTGTGTGTGTGTGTGTGTGTGTGTGTGTGTGTGTGTGTGTGTGTGTGTGTGTGTGTGTGTGTGTGTGTGTGTGTGTGTGTGTGTGTGTGTGTGTGTGTGTGTGTGTGTGTGTGTGTGTGTGTGTGTGTGTGTGTGTGTGTGTGTGTGTGTGTGTGTGTGTGTGTGTGTGTGTGTGTGTGTGTGTGTGTGTGTGTGTGTGTGTGTGTGTGTGTGTGTGTGTGTGTGTGTGTGTGTGTGTGTGTGTTTGTGTTCATTGTGTGTGGTTGTTTGTGTGTTTATTAGTTTTTAGGTACGTATATGTTTATGTGATTGCAGGTCAGTACACATACGCATGGAAGTGTGTGGATGTGTGTAAATGTAGGTGTATGTATGTGGATGTGTGTAAATGTGTGTGTATGTGTGTGGATGTGTGTAAACGTGTGTGTATGTGTGTGGATGTGTGTGGATGTGTGAAGTTGCAAGTATGGATGTGTGAAGTTGCAAGTGTGTGTGTGTGTGTGTTTGCAGATTTTTCAAGCGTTTGTTGCTGATTTTCTCAAGAGTTAACTCCCCTCAACTCCACATTAATTCACATGGGCTTCAATGTTCATCGATTGAAATGGTTTCAAATCTTCAAAGATTCAAAAAACTTTTAATACCTTGTTTCTTGCATACTAAAGTACATGTGCCTAAGCTGCTGAAACAAGCCCAGCTGTGTCTGTTAATCCGCTCCGATCTTGTCTAATTTGATTCAATTCTATCTAATCCGATCCAATCTGATCTACTCTGATCTAACTTGGTCCAATCTAATCTGAATCAAATCTATCCGATATAATCTAGTCTAATCAATGCAAGTGTATAGCGCCTTTTACGGGTGGAGTAGAGAAGGGTGAAGTGGAGGAGGGTGGAGTGGAGGAAGGTGGAGTGGAGGAGGGTGGAGTGGAGGAGGGTGGAGTGGAGGAGGGTGGAGTGGAGGAGGGTGGAGTGGAGGAGGGTGGAGTGGAGGAGGGTGGAGTGGAGGAGGGTGGAGTGGAAGAGGGTGGAGTGGAGGAGGGTGGAGTGGAGGAGAGTGGAGTGGAAGAGGGTGGAGTGGAGGAGGGTGGAGTGGAGGAGGGTGGAGTAGAGGAGGGTGAAGTGGAGGAGGGTGGAGTGGAAAAGGGTGGAGTGGAGGAGGGTGGAAGGAAGGAGGGTGGAGTGGAAGAGGGTGGAGTGAGGGAAGGTGGAGTGGAGGAGGGTGGAGTGGAAGAGGGTGGAGTGGAAGAGGGTGGAGTGGAGGAAGGTGGAAGGAAGGAGGGTGGAGTGGAAGAGGTTGGAGTGAAGGAGGGTGGAGTGGAGGAGGGTGGAGTGGAAGAGGTTGGAGTGAAGGAGGGTGGAGTGGAGGAGAGTGGAGTGGAGGAGGGTAGAGTGGAAGAAGGTGGAGTGGAAGAGGGTGGAGTGGAGGAGGGTAGAGTGGAAGAAGGTGGAGTGGAAGAGGGTGGAGTGGAGGAGGGTGGAATGGAAGAGGGTGGAGTGGAAGAGGGTGGAAGGAAGGAGGGTGGAATGGAAGAGGGTGGAGTGGAGGAGGATGGAGGGGAGGGGGGTGGAGTGAAAGAGGGTGAAGTGGAGGAGGGTGGAGTGGGAGAAAGGTGGAATGGAGGAGGGTGGAAGGGAGGAGGGTGGAAAAGAGGGAGTGGAGTGGAAGAGGGTGAAGTGGAGGAAGGTGGAGTGGAAGAGGGTGGAAGGGAGGGGGGTGGAGTAGAAGAGGGTGAAGGGATGAAACGACAATAAGCAACTGAACACCTCATGAGCGATTTCCATTTTGTATTTATTAAACTTGACATTATTAACATTACCCTCCTCATTAATGATAATTTAATTATTGACCTAATGGTAATAATACTATTATTGAGTTTATTAATAATAATTATCAAAAATTTATTTCACAGTAACAACATGTGAGAAGTTTATACAGAGACGGAATTCATACATTAAGGTGAAGAAATGCATGAGTGAATGATGAATGGTTGGATGAATGAATGAATAAATGAATGAATGAATTAATTAATTAATGAATGAATTAGTTAATTAATTAAAGAATGAATGAGTAAAGGAATGAATGAATTAATTAATTAAGGAATGAATGAGTAAATGAATGAATGAATGAAGAAATGAATGAATGAATGATTCTATAAACGAATGAAAGAGTGAAAGAATGAATAAATGGCTGAAATAATGAAAAACTAGAGATAATAATGAATAATAATAATAAACCCAATTCGTAAAGCTAAGTGGATATAGTTGTAAAGATAGGTGGAGAAAGGATGGAATAATTGTTGGATGGATGAATAAAAGGCAGACGGATGAATAGATGGATGGGTGGATGAATGAATGAATGGATGGATGGATTGGTGGATGGATGGATGGATGGATGGATGGATAGGTGGATGATGGATGAATGGATGGATGGATTGGTGGATGGATAGAGGGATGGATGGATGGATGGATGGATGGATGGTTGGATGGATGGATGGATGGATGGATGGATGGATGGATGAAAGGATGGATGTGTGGGTGGATGGATGGATGAATGGATGAATGGATGATGGATGACGGATGACGGATGGATGGATGAGAATTGATGAAGCTTCATAGCGACATTGACTTGGTGTAAAAGACTTTGGAGTCGTAAATAAAAACATCTCGAAAAGCAACAATAAAAATAATAAAAAAATAAAAATGCTGAATAAAAATAATAATAAATATAATTATGATTAATTTCAATAAAACTAACAGAAACAGCAACAATAATATTAATTAACAACCTTTTAACCAAAAACAACACCAATAATAATAATAATAATAATAATAATAATTGACTTGTAAAAGCAAAATAAATAGTAACGTTAAAACAACAACAATAATGATGATTCGAATAAAACAACAACTATATTAATAATAATTTGAAAAAAACAATAACAACAAAAATAATCTTAAAAACAACAACAACCACAATAATAAAAATATTTAAAACAACAACACACCACTCAGTGACCATGGAAACGGAGCGGAAAGAGGTGGCAGTGCTGCTGGCCCACCTGCAATCACTGCGGAAACGGAAGTTGAAGGTACTAAAGTTGTACATTCAGGATCTTTGGATATTTATAAACTTTCAAAGTTCTGTAATAAAATCAGCGGCTTTGAACTCTTTTAATTTAGTTAAGAACTTTCTGTGAGTTAAAAATCTCTAAATGTATCCAAGATCTGTTAATATATTTAAAATCTTTAAACTTATTTATTATCTTTTTATATACTTTAAAACTTTAAACTTATTTATTATCTTTTAATATATTTAAAACCTTTAAACCTATTTATTATCTTTTAATATATTTAAAACCTTTGAACTTTTTCATTATCTTTTAATATATTTAAAATCTTCAAACCTATTTATTATCTTTTAATATATTTAAAACCTTTAAACTTATTTATTATCTTTTAATATTATAAAATATTTAAAAATTTTAAAAATATAATTTAAGATCCTATTAATAGAGACAAAAAAACTTGAAAAAACTAATTAAATAAACAGAAAATTGAATTGAGTGATTGAAAGAAAATTCAAAAAGTTGAATTAAAGAAATGAAAAAAATAAATTTAATAAAAAAAGAAAATAAATAATTTTAAATAAATGAAAAAAATGAATTTAATAAAAAAAGAAAATAAATAATTTGAATGAAAAAGTTGAATAAAACAAAATAAACTGAATGAATTGAGATACGAGTTTATTTGATTTCGAAAAATAATTCAATTTTGTTTTTAAGAATTAAATTTAAATTTAAAAATGATTATTTAAATTCAATTTAATTAAATAATAAATTTAATTTAATTAAATATCAAATTTAATTTAATTAAATATAAAATTTAATTTAATTAAATAATAAATTCAATTTAATTAAATAATAAATTCAATTTAATTAAATAATAAATTCAATTTAATTAAATAATAAATTCGATTTAATTAAATAATAAATTCAATTTAATTAAATAATGAATTAAATTTAATTAAATAATAAATTTAATTTAATTGAAATAACAAGTAATTTTGTCAGATTTGAAAATTTTCTAATTAATTCAATTAAAATAATATTAATTTTAATTCAATTAAAATAATATTAATTTTAATTCAATTAAAATAATATTCATTTTAATTCAATTTAAAGGATACTACTAATTACTTCAATTCACGATAAATGATATTACTAATAATAAAATTAATTTGATCGAATTCCAACTACTAATAATTAATTTAATTTAATTAAAAAAAAAAAAATACTACTACTACTACTACTACTACTACTACTACTACTACTACTACTACTACTACTACTACTACTAATAATAATAATAATAATAATAATAATAATAATAATAATAATAATAATAATAATAATAATAATAATAATAATAATAATAATAATAATAATAATAATAATAATAATAATAATAATAATAATAATAATAATAATAATAATAATAATAATAATAATAATAATAATAATAATAATAATAATAATAATAATAATAATAATAATAATAATAATAATAATAATAATAATAATAATAATAATAATGATAATAATAATAATAATAATAATAATAATAATAATAATAATAATAATAATAATAATAATAATAATAATAATAATAATAATAATAATAATAATAATAATAATAATAATAATAATAATAATAATAATAATAATAATAATAATAATAATAATAATAATAATAATAATAATAATAATAATAATAATAATAATAATAATAATAATAATAATAATAATAATAATAATAATAATAATAATAATAATAATAATAATAATAATAATAATAATAATAATAATAATAATAATAATAATAATAATAATAATAATAATAATAATAATAATAATAATAATAATAATAATAATAATAATAATAATAATAATAATAATAATAATAATAATAATAATAATAATAATAATAATAATAATAATAATAATAATAATAATAATAATAATAATAATAATAATAAAATATAAATTAATTTACATAACTCCAATTCAAAATGTCGGGAAGGGGTGTCCCATGGGACCGTGACAGCGGTGCATAGCAAACATTTGGAGGAATCTCTGCTTCCTTTTTGTTTCTTTTGTTTCTTCTTTTTGTTTTTTTGTTGTTTTTTTTATTTTTTATTTGTCCTTCCTTCTACTTGCTTTGTTTTTCTTTTTTTTTTTTCGTTTTTTTTTGTTTTTCTTCGTTTTATGTTTATTTTTCTTTGTTTTCTTTGTTTTCCTTGTTATCAACTTTCTTTGTTGTCTCATTGTTTTAGTTATGAGTCTTTCTTGTCGGTGTTATTATTGTTTCTTTTGTTCAAAAAATGAAGCTAAAGAGAAAGATTTTTTATTCAAGAGACAAAAGGTTAAATTATTTTGCAAAGTTCGTTTTGTACACTTTTTCGGAACCTCTTTTTTGATCTTCTTCCTTTTCCTTTAAATTTTGTCTACACTTTATTCTACATTTTCTTCCACATGACATTGAATTACCTTTTTTTTCTTTTTCCTATTATCGTCTGCTTGTTTTATGTTCTTTTTATTATTCATTTGTTCCTTCATCTTTTTTTGATTACCTCGTATCCGTACATAAAAGAGTCACACGCGTCTGTACACCACACCCTTCGTGTACATCTTTGTGTACAATTTTGGAGCTCTCTGTACGCTTTTGTACGCCTTTATATGCCTACATATCTTTCTATATCCTTCTGTGCCCCTTTGTATCTCTTTGTACTCTTCTGTACCCCTCTCTACACTTTTTTACCCCTCTGTACGCCTTTGTATCTCTGTACGCCTCTGTACCCCTCTGTACGCCTCTGTACGCCTCTGTATCCCTCTGTACCCCTCTGTACCCCTCTGTATGCATGCTTCCTTCTTGTACACTTTTGTACACCACGTCTCAACAAAGCTTCTTACTGCTTTTTATTTCTTAAAGTTCAGCGCTTGTGTCGACGTTATTCTTCCGAAAACTCTCATTTCGATGTTCTGTTTCCTTATTGATATAATAATAATAATGAAAATAAAGAAAAATCATATTATTATTATTATTATTATTATTATTATTATTATTATTATTATTATTATTATTATTATTATTATTATTATTATTATTATTATTATTATTATTATTATTATTATTATTATTATTATTATTATTATTATTATTATTATTATTATTATTATTATTATTATTATTATTATTATTATTATTATTATTATTATTATTATTATTATTATTATTATTATTATTATTATTATTATTATTATTATTATTATTATTATTATTATTATTATTATTATTATTATTATTATTATTATTATTATTATTATTATTATTATTATTACTATTACTATTATTATTATTATTATTATTATTATTATTATTATTTTTTTTTTTTTTTTTATTTTATTTTTTTTTTATTATTATTAATATTATTGTTATTATTATTATTATTATTTTTATTATTATTTTTATTATTATTATTATTATTATTATTATTATTATTTTTTTTTTTTTTTTTAATTATTATTAATATTATTGTTATTATTATTATTATTATTATTATTATTATTATTATTATTATTATTATTATTATTATTATTATTATTATTATTATTATTATTATTATTATTATTATTATTATTATTATTATTATTATTATTATTATTATTATTATTATTATTATTATTATTATTATTATTATTATTATTATTATTATTATTATTATTATTATTATTATTATTATTATTATTATTATTATTATTATTATTATTATTATTATTATTATTATTATTATTATTATTATTATTATTATTATTATTATTATTATTATTATTATTATTATTATTATTATTATTATTATTATTATTATTATTATTATTATTATTATTATTATTATTATTATTATTATTATTATTATTATTATTATTATTATTATTATTGTTTTTTTTTCTTAAGCTCATTGTTGATACAGAATTTCACAGAAAGGATGTTCTCAAATTGGTTGTATTGGTGTACCAAAAGGTTTCATCACGTGATTGTTGTTTAGGTGACGTCAGGAAAAGCATCCATTCTTGGATTCTCTTGTCAAACCTTTGAAGTCTTTTTGAAAAGCGGGTTGGAGTGAGAAGGAGTGAGGAGGAGTGAGAAGGAGTGAGGAGGAGTGAGGAGGAGTGCAGAGGAGTGAGGAGAAGTGAGGAGGAGTGAAGAGGAGTGAGGAGGAGTGAGGAGGAGTTAAGAGGAGTGGGGAGAAGTGGGGAGGAGTGGGGAAGAGTGGGGAAGAGTGAGGAGGGAGTGAGGAGGAGTGAAGAGGAGTGGGGAGGGAGTGAGGAGGGAGTGAGAAGGGAGTGAGGAGGAGTGGGGAGGGAGTGAGGAGGGAGTGAGGAGGAGTGAGGAGGAGTGAGGAGGAGTGAGGAGGAGTGAGGAGGAGTGCAGAGGAGTGAGGAGAAGTGGGGAGGAGTTAAGAGGAGTGAGGAGGAGTGAGGAGGAGTGAGGAGGAGTGAGGAGGAGTGGGGAGGAGTGAGGAGGAGTGGGGAGAAGTTGAGAGGAATGAGGAGGAGTGAGAAGGGAGTGAGGAGGGAGTGAGGAGGAGTGAGGAGGAGTGAGGAGGGAGTGAGGAGGAGTGAGAAGGAGTGAGGAAAAGTGGGGAAGAGTGAAGAGGAGTGAGGAGGAGTGGGGAGGAGTGGAAGGTGGAAGGAGTACGAGGTAGAGGGAGTGGAAGGTGGGAGAACAAGGAAGGTGGATGAAGTATGGACCACAGTGAAAGTGGCTGGAAACACGATAAAAATAGATGCGGTTTTCATTATGATGGAAGAGATGCTCGGAGTGAGACAGAGAAACAAAGAAAACACAACTAGCTATTAATCCACATTAAAAAAAAACTCTTCATGCTTTGAAAAACTTGAAAAAATATTAGGCAGCTTCAAAGGGGAGGCCGAAGGAGGAGGAGAGGTGCATGGAGGGGATGTGTGGAAATTTCTCATCAAGTCGTCTGTGAAGATGAGACGAGAAAAAGAACAAATGAAAATGGAAAAAAAATATATTAAAAAATATTAATTTAATTAAATATTAATTTAATTAAATTAAAAATAAGAAAAAGAAGATAATTCATTTTAAAAGTGGATTCTATTGTTTATTATTGTTATTACTATTATTACTAATATTATTAATATTATCAAAATTATTAATATTATCAATATTATTAATATTATCAATATTATTATTATTATCAATATTAGTACTAATATTAATATCATTACTCTTATTACTATTATTACTATTATAAATAGTATTTATAGTATTATTATTATTCTTTTTTTACGTTACCTCTTTTTGCATTGACCCTTCATTCTTCTTCCAATTATTGTTTATTCTTATTATATTTTTTTATCCTCATTATCATTATTTTTTTTCTTTTTTTTTTCTTTTTCTTTTTTTTTCAGTAATTATTATTTCTTTTATTTATTATTATTCATTTCTTTCCCACCCTCCTTTGTTTTCCAACCTGTTGCAGTTGATTTATAAGCATCCTTTCTAACCAGCATCCCTTCTCCTTCCCTCCTCACTCCCTTCTCACTCCCTCCTCACTCCCTCCTCACTCCCTCCTCACTCCCTCCTCACTCCCTCCTCACTCCCTTCTCACTCCCTCCTCACTCCTTCCTCACTCCCTCTTCACTCCCTCCTCACTCCCTCCTCACTCCCTTCTCACTCCCTCCTCACTCCCTCCTCACTCCTTCCTCACTCCCTCCTCACTCCCTCCTCACTCCCTCCTCACTCCCTCCTCACTCCCTCCTCACTCCCTCCTCACTCCCTCCTCACTCCTTCCTCACTCCCTCTTCACTCCCTCCTCACTCCCTCCTCACTCCTCCTCACTCCCTCCTTCCCTCTTCACTCCTCCTCACTCCCTCCTGCCCTCCTCACTCCCTCCTCACTCCCTCTTTACTTCTTCCTCACTCCTTTCTCCCTCCTTCCTCCATCCCTCCTTCCTCCCTCTTCACTCCCTTTTCACTCCCTCCTCACTCCCTCCTCACTCCCTCCTCACTCCCTCCTCACTTCTCCCCACTCCCTTCTCACTCCCTCCTCACTCCCTCCTCACTCCCTCCTCACTCCCTCTTCACTCCCTCCTCACTCCCTCCTCACTCCTCCTCACTCCCTCCTTCCCTCTTCACTCACTCCTCACTCCCTTCTCCTGCCCTCCTCACTCCCTCCTCACTCCCTCTTTACTTCTTCCTCACTCCTTTCTCCCTCCTTCCTCCATCCCTCCTTCCTCCCTCTTCACTCCCTTTTCACTCCCTCCTCACTCCCTCCTCACTCCCTCCTCACTCCCTCCTCACTCCCTCCTCACTTCTCCCCACTCCCTTCTCACTCCCTCCTCACTCCCTCCTCACTCCCTCCTCACTCCCTTCTCACTCCCTCCTCACTCTCTCCTCACTCCCTTCTCACTCCCTTCTCACTCCCTTCTCACTCCCTCCTCACTTCTCTTCACTCCCTCCTCACTCCCTTCTCACTCCCTTCTCACTCCCTCCTCACTCCCTCTTCACTCCCTCCTCACTCCCTCCTCACTCCCTTCTCACTCCCTCCTCACTCCCTCTTCACTCCCTCCTCACTTCCTCCTCACTCCCTCCTCACTCCCTCTTCAATGCAACGTCATCGTTTCCAGTTATACCTTCCTAACGCCTTTTCTAATTCCCTAGTAGTAATAATAGTAATAATAATAATAATAATAATAATAATAATAAAAATAATAATAATAATAATAATAATAAAAATAATAATAATAATAATAATAATAATAATAATAATAATAATAATAATAATAATAATAATAATAATAATAATAATAATAATAATAATAATAATAATTAATAATAATAATAATAATAATAATAATAATAATAATAATAATAATAATAATAATAATAATAATAATAATAATAATAATAATAATAATAATAATAATAATAATAATAATAATAATAATAATAATAAAAATAAATATAAAATTACTGATAATTATTATTTTTACATTTATTTTTATTATTATACTGCAATACACCTCTTTTTAAACCCATCTTAATAACCCTCTAAAACGCCTTCAGTACACTCCTTCAATACACATTTGATACATTTTTTTCATACCTGTATGAATACGCATACACACGCATACACATTTGTAAAAAATGAACTTATAATAACATTAGAAAAGTAACAAAAAAATGAATAAAAAACCAAAAATCAAAAAGAAGAACAAAGATAACATAGAATATTGAGCAAGAATAAAGACAGCGAGAGAATTCAGAGCAAAGAACAGATAGAGGAGAGAATGGAGTTATGTATAGCTTGTGGATGTGAAGATTTTATGGGAGTAAAGTGTGGAGGAGATGTAATGTGGGTTAGGGATGTGTGAGGGATGTGTGAGGGATGTGTGAGGGATGTGTGAGGGATGTGTGAAGGATGTGTGAGGGATGTGTGAGGGATGTGTGAGGGATGTGTGAGGGATGTGTGAGGGATGTGTGAGGGATGCGTGAGGGATGTGTGAGGGATGTGTGAGGGATGTGTGAGGGATGTGTGAGGGATGTGTGAGGGATGTGTGAGGGATGTGTGAGGGATGTGTGAGGGATGTGTGAGGGATGTGTGAGGGATATGTGAGGGATGTGTGAGGGATGTGTGAGGGATGTGTGAGGGATGTGTGAGGGATGTGTGAGGGATATGTGAGGGATGTGTGAGGGATGTGTGAGGGATTTGTGAGGGATGTGTGAGGGATGTGTGAGGGATGTGTGAGGGATGTGTGAGGGATGTGTGAGGGATGTGTGAGGGATGTGTGAGGGATGTGTGAGGGATGTGTGAGGGATGTGTGAGGGATGTGTGAGGGATGTGTGAGGGATGTGTGAGGGATGTGTGAGGGATGTGTGAGGGATGTGTGAGGGATGTGTGAGGGATGTGTGAGGGATGTGTGAGAGATGTGTGAAGGATGTGTGAGGGATGTGTAAGGGATGTGTGAGGGATGTGTGAGGGATGTGTGAGGGATGTGTGAGGGATGTGTGAGGGATGTGTGAGGGATGTGTGAGGGATGTGTGAGGGATGTGTGAGGGATGTGTGAGGGATGTGTGAGGGATTTGAGAGTGTTAAGGATGTGAAGTGTGCCGATGTAGTTTTCTGATACTTTACTTTATAATAAAAGGGATAATTGCTAATTATGGTCGAGTTTCGTGTGGACATTGTGTGTGTGTGTGTGTGTGTGTGTGTGTGTGTGTGTGTGTGTGTGTGTGTGTGTGTGTGTGTGTGTGTGTGTGTGTGTGTGTGTGTGTGTGTGTGTGTGTGTGTGTGTGTGTGTGTGTGTGTGTGTGTGTGTGTGTGTGTGTGTGTGTGTGTGTGTGTGTGTGTGTGTGTGTGTGTGTGTGTGTGTGTGTGTGTGTGTGTGTGTGTGTGTGTGTGTGTGTGTGTGTGTGTGTGTGTGTGTGTGTGTGTGTGTGTGTGTGTGTGTGTGTGTGTGTGTGTGTGTGTGTGTGTGTGTGTGTGTGTGTGTGTGTGTGTGTGTGTGTGTGTGTGTGTGTGTGTGTGTGTGTGTGTGTGTGTGTGTGTGTGTGTGTGTGTGTGTGTGTGTGTGTGTGTGTGTGTGTGTGTGTGTGTGTGTGTGTGTGTGTGTGTGTGTGTGTGTGTGTGTGTGTGTGTGTGTGTGTGTGTGTGTGTGTGTGTGTGTGTGTGTGTGTGTGTGTGTGTGTGTGTGTGTGTGTGTGTGTGTGTGTGTGTGTGTGTGTGTGTGTGTGTGTGTGTGTGTGTGTGTGTGTGTGTGTGTGTGTGTGTGTGTGTGTGTGTGTGTGTGTGTGTGTGTGTGTGTGTGTGTGTGTGTGTGTGTGTGTGTGTGTGTGTGTGTGTGTGTGTGTGTGTGTGTGTGTGTGTGTGTGTGTGTGTGTGTATGTGTGTGTGTGTGTGTGTGTGTGTGTGTGTGTGTGTGTGTGTGTGTGTGTGTGTGTGTGTGTGTGTGTGTGTGTGTGTGTGTGTGTGTGTGTGTGTGTGTGTGTGTGTGTGTGTGTGTGTGTGTGTGTGTGTGTGTGTGTGTGTGTGTGTGTGTGTGTGTGTGTGTGTGTGTGTGTGTGTGTGTGTGTGTGTGTGTGTGTGTTTGTGTGTGTTTTCCAAGGAATGAGTTTCTCATTTGATTATCTGTGTGTGAGGCAGCACTACAAAGACCTCACCAAGCCTGATGACGCAGTCACCCTGCACTCATCCATCCTCTCTTCCATCCATCCTTTAATTATCCATGTCTCTTCACATCCATCTTTTCAACATCCTTCTTCCATCTTTCCATATGTTTTCCGATCTTTTTTTCATTCTTTTTTCATCCTTCCTTCTATTTTTTTTCTTTCATTCATTTTTTTTCCATCTTTCTTTCTTCATTTTTTCTTTCGTTCTATCCTTTGTTCCATTCCTTCATACATTCATTCTTCTCAAACCCTTCCTTCTCTCTGTTTTCCATCTTTTTCTTCCTTTCATTTATTCATTTTTTTTTTCCATCTCCTCTCATTCATTTTTCTATCCATTCATCCTTCCATCCATGCATCCTTCTATCCATTCATCCATCCATCTATGCATCTTTCCATCCATTCATCCTCCCATCCATTCATATTTCCATCCATTCACCCCCAATCCATCCATTCTCCCATCCATTCATATTTACATCCATTCATCCTCCCATCCATTCATCCATCCATCCATGCATCCTTCAATCCATGCATCCTTCCATCCATTAATCCATCCATCCATGCATCTTTCTATCCGTTCATCCATCCATCCATGCATCTTTTCATCCATGTATCCTTCCATCCATTCATCCATCCATCCATGTATCCCTCCATCCATGCATCCTTCTATTCATTTATCCTTCCATCCATTCATCTTTCAATCCATTCATCCTCCCATCCATTCATATTTCCATCCATTCATCCTCCCATCCATTCATATTTCCATCCATTCATCCTCCCATCCATTCATATTTACATCCATTCATCCTCCCTTCCCCACTGATAACTTCATTACACATGGGTACTTGATCAACACGTGATTCTTTCATTCAGCAACAATTTCATTCAATTCTGCTCTTTTTCCTTTTTCTCTTTTTCTTCTTTTTTTTTCTTTTTTTCTTTTTCCTCTCTCACTCCTTCTCTTCCTCTTTCTCTCACTCCTTCTCTTCCTCTTTCTCTCACTCCTTCTCCTCCTCTTTCTCTCACTCTTTTTCTTTTTTCTCCTCTCACTCCTTCTTCTCCTCTTTCTTTCACTCCTTTTCTTTTTTCTTCTCTCACTCCTTCTCTTCCTCTTTCTCTCACTCCTTCTCCTCCTTTTTCTCTCA
>OX387257.1:4539007-4541507 GCA_947562095.1 Branchellion lobata | reverse complement strand
AGACGCTTATAGACAAATAAACACACCGACGTAAACACCTTGTACAACTCACGCACACGCACATACACACGCACGTACACACGCACATACACACGCACGTACACACGCACATACAGATGCACATACACATGCACATATACACAAACGTACACACGCATATACACACGCCCAACACATGCACATAGTTGTGCAAACGGACGCCACTTCATACAAATACTCAGACAACTATGGATTAAACTCCAGTACAACCACCCATTGAACCACACAAACAACCACCCATACAACAAGACAAACAACCACCCATACAACCACACAAACAACCACCCATACAACCACACAAACAACCACCCATTGAACCACACAAACAACCACCCATACAACAACACAAACAACCACCCATACAACCACACAAACAACCACCCATACAACCACACAAACAACCACCCATTGAACCACACAAACAACCACCAATACAACCACACAAACAACCACCCATACAACAACACAAACAACCACCCATTGAACCACACAAACAACCACCAATACAACCACACAAACAACCACCCGTACAACAACACAAACAACCACCCATTGAACCACACAAACAACCACCCATACAACCACAGAAACAACCACGCATACAGCCACATATAACACCAAACAAACAACCACCCATGAAACCACCCATGCAACCACCCATGCAACCACCCATGCAACCACCCATGCAACCACCCATGCAACCACCCATGCAACCACCCATGCAACCACCCATGCAACCACCCATGCAACCACCCATGCAACCACCCATGCAACCACCCAAGCAACCACCCATGCAGCCACCCATGCAACCACAAAAATAACCACCAATACAGCCACACATACAACAACATATACAACCAAACAAACCACATACAAAACCATAGGGAAAACCACCCATACAACCACCCATACAACCACCCATACAACCACCCATACAACCACCCATACAACCACCCATACAACCACACATACAACCACCCATACAAGCACAATTACATAGACCCATACAACCACCCATACAAGCACAATTACAACCACCCCTACAATCACACACACCTTTTACTACAGCCATGTATGAAAGGAAAGATTTGTGCGCAAATTTATTGATAAGATGGTTGTGAAAAGTGAAGCAAATATAAAGAATTAAAAACAAATTGACTCGAAAGGAACAACAGTTTTTGAAACATTCAGCATTTATCTATCGGATTAAAACTATTTTTGAAAAATTATTTTTTAAAATAAAAAAATAAAAAGTATAATAATCAATAAAATAAATATTAAACAATGAATAATGAAAAATAAAATAAGGAATAAACAAAAAATAATAATAAATAATAATAAAAATTTTTTAAAATAAATAAAAATAATGAAATGGAAAGTGAAGATGTAAATATTGAGAAAACAATGGAGAATTTAAAAGTTCGAAGTTTGAAAAAAAATTTAAAAAAAGAAAAAAAGGAGATACTGAAAAAAATGAAAAACGGAAGAATCTATGAAAAAAATGAAAAACTAAATAAACTGAAAAACAAAAAATAAAGAAAAGAAAAAATAGATAAAAAATGAATGAATAAATAACCGAGAAAATAAATTTTAAAAAATTGAAAAAAACTAAAGAAAAACAAGAAAGGATGTAGAGAACAATAATTTAAAAACCCAAAAAAAAATTTTTTTAATAAAAAATTTAAAAAAATAATAAGAGAAGAAAGAGGAGAAAAAAAAAAGAAAGAAGCAAAGGTCGCTCGTTCAGCAAATAATGGTGGAGGGGATTGGAGAAAGGAGGTGGAATTTATTATGAAGAGGAGGAGGAGGAAGAGGAGGAGGAGGAAGAGGAGGAGGAGGAGGAGGAGGAGGAGGAGGAGGAGGAGGAGGAGGAGGAAGAGGAGGAGGAGGAGGAGGAGGAGGAGGAGGAGGAGGAGGAGGAGGAGGAGGAGGAGGAGGAGGAGGAGGAGGAGGAGGAGGAGGAGGAGGAGGAGGAGGAGGAGGAGGAGGAGGAGGAGGAGGAGGAGGAGGAGGAGGAGGAGGAGGAGGAGGAGGAGGAGGAGGAGGAGGAGGAGGAGGAGGAGGAGGAGGAGGAGGAGGAGGAGGAGGAGGAGGAGGAGGAGGAGGAGGAGGAAGAGAAGGAGGAGGAGGAGGAGGAGGAGGAGGAGGAGGAGGAGGAGAAGGAGGAGGAGGAGGAGGAGGAGGAGGAGGAGGAGGAGGAGGAGGAGGAGGAGGAGGAGAAGGAGGAGGAGTAAGAGGAGGAGGAGGAGGAGGAGGAGGAGGAGGAGGAGGAAGAAGATGAAGAAGCTGAGGATTATGAGTGATAGATTTGTAGTGGGATGGTGATGGTGGGATGGTGGGATGATGAGATGGTGATGGTGGGATGGTGAAGGTGGGATGGTGATGGTGGAATGGTGATGGTTGGATGATGATGGCGGATGTGATTAGGATGTTGTTGGTGATGACGACAAGGATGATGAGT
>OX387257.1:4521507-4531507 GCA_947562095.1 Branchellion lobata | reverse complement strand
ACTGGCGGAGTTATTGGGAAATTTATTGTTATTTAAGAATTCTTATGACTTGAGCAACTGTTTGGTTGTTTGGTTGAGTGGTTATTAGGGTGGGTGGTTGTTTGGTTGAGTGGTTGTTTGGTTGGGGTGTTGTTTGGTTGGGTGGTTGTTTGGTTTGGTGGTTGTTTGGTTGGGTGGTTGTTTGGTTGGGTGGTTGTTGGTTGGGTGGTTGTTTGGTTGGGTGGTTGTTTGGTTGGGTGGTTGTTTGCTTGGGTGATTGTTTGGTTGGGTGGTTAGTTGGGTGGGTGGTTAGTTGGGTGGGTGGTTGTTTGGTTGGGTGGTTGTTTAGTTGGGTGGTTGTACAATGGTTTAACGTGTACTTCATCATTACAGAAATCATCAACGTGTTGAAGACGTATCAAGCTATGCTCCTTAACAACAACAACAACAACAACAACAACAACAACAACAACAACAACAACAACAACAACAACAACAACAACAACAACAACAACAATAAAAATAAAAATAATAGGAATAATAATAATAATAAAAATAATAATAATAAAAATAATAATAATAATAATAATAATAATAATAATAATAATAATAATAATAATAATGATAAAAATAATAATAATAATAAAAATAAAAATAATAATAATAATAATAATAATAATAATAATAATAATAATAATAATAATAATAATAATAATATCAACAAAAACAAAAATAGAATGAATCATAACCACAAAAACAACAATAAAAACTTCAACTGCAACAAAGACACTGAAGACCTTCATAAATCAATACCTGCTCCATCCGACAAGACAACTGTTGATGAGGAGGATGACGACGAAGATGATGATGATGATGATGATGGTGATGATGAAGATGAAAATGATGATGATGACGGTGATGATGACGATGGTGATGATGATATTGATGATGATGATTATTATTATAGTGATGATGATAATGATGATGAAGATGATGATGATGATGATGATGATGATGATGATGATGATGATGATGATGATGATGATGATGATGACATCAAAGATGACAAAAAATCAATTAATACGACTTATTCACAAAGCCTGGATCCAACGTTTTCCACTGCTACTAAAAATAAAAAATCTTCAACGCTCAAATCCACTTTTAAACCCAAAGAAAATGCAATTGACCACAAGACCAATGCCACTTTATCGCCCACCACGCAGCATATCAACTTCTACCCTTTGAAGATTCCCATTATCGCCCATCCCTCTGACGTCACGACTTATCACGTGACATCGTTTGTGCCTTCTTCGTCTTCATCTTCATTCTCATCATCATTATTGTTATCATCGTCATCATCATTATTGTTACCATCATCATCATCATCATCATCATCATCATCATCATCATCATCATCACCATCATCATCATCATCATCATCATCATCATCATCATCATCATCATCATCATCATCATCATCATCATCATCATCATCATCATCATCATCATCATCATCATCATCATCATCATCATCATCATCATCATCATCATCATCATCATCATCATCATCATCATCATCATCATCATCATCATCATCATCATCATCATCATCATCATCATCATCATCATCATCATCATCATCATCATCATCATCATCATCATCATCATCATCATCATCATCATCATCATCATCATCATCATCATCATCATCATCATCATCATCATCATCATCATCATCATCATCATCATCATCATCATCATCATCATCATCATCATCATCATCATCATCATCATCAAACTGCTGCATCGACTTGAGACTCAACAGAAGTTCCATTGTAAGCCCTCTTTCCACTCTTCCGCTTACCCTCCAGTCTTCTTCCCGTCCTTCTATTCCTTCTCTTCTTCCTCCTCTCTTCCACATTCCCTTCCATCACTCCACTCCTTCCTCCCTTTCTCCTTCCCTCCACTTTCCCTCCCATCATTTAATTCCTTCCTCTCTTTCAAACCCTTCTGGTCCTCCCTGCATACCAACTATACTTCCGACTGCTGCTTATTGTACTACTGATTTCCCTCTGCCAATTACTTTTAGCAACAACAACAACAAAAACAAAAACAACAACAACGACAACAACAATAACAACAATACAAAGAAAAGTTCAGTTGTTGGTGTTGTTGCTCTTCTCGCCAGAGACTGTGTTGTGTCCGCTGCAAGCGTCAAAAATACTGACAGCAACTCCGATAATACTGACAATAAGATTCCAGCAAACTCCGATAATACTGACAATAATATTCAAAACAGTATTGGTAACATTGGGAACACTATAACAACTAGTACAATTGATACTACAACAACTAGTACAATTGATACTACAACAAGTAGTACAATTAATACTACAACAACTAGTACAATTAATACTACAACAACTAGTACAACTTGTACTGTAGCAACAAGTACGCATATTACTGCTTCAACAAGTATTATACCCATTGCTTCCTCCCCTGATGCCGACAAGATGCACGACGGAACAGAGCGAGGTTGCCACATTGCCTGCACGACTGGCGCTCTGGCCACAACAACCACAACAGCCACAACAGCCACAACAACCACACTAACCACAACGGCCATCTCAGCTTCTATAGCTACAACGACGTCAACTACACCAACCACACCATACGCTATGGCTAGAACCACACTTGACACAATCACAACAACCACACCAACCATACCAAACATTTTGGCCACAACAACCACAACAGCCACAACCACGTGCAAGAGCCACATTGGAGCAGAAAGTGAAGCTGGCACGATGCCAGGAAAGTGTGAGAAGGTCACGTGGCATGGACTGCTGAATGAGGTGGTTGTCTCTTTTGCCTAACACGCACGTTTTGAAATTAATGCATCACCTAAATGTTTATTATTAATAATTAATAACACTAATTATTATTATTAATTTGAAAAATCAAAGAAATTTATGATAGGACTGGCATGTCATTGGCTCATAAGGGATGTGTTATGGAAATGGAATTCCACTACACTTTATCTCTCTTATCTGCTCTTTCTTCATCATCCACCCACCATCCATCTATCCTTCACTCACCATCATCCACTATCTACTCACCATCCACCATCTATTCCCTATCCATCCACCATTCACTCATCACCAGCCATCCACCATCCATCCACCATCCATCCACCATCCATTCACCATCCACCTAGCATCAACCCACCATCCATACACCATCAATTCACAATCCATTCACCATCCATCCCCCATCCACCATTCATCTATCATACATCCATCATCCATTCATCTACCATCCATCCACCATCAATCCACCATCCATTCACCATCCATCCACTATCCACCATCCACTATCTACCATCCACCCACCACACACCACCCACCCATCCGACTTCCACTCACCATCCTCCATCCAGCTAAAAACCAAGATGGCGGAGGCAGCAGAGTACCACGTGGCGACGTGTGTGCTGGAGTGTCCGAGGGAAGAGTTGAGGAGGGTGATGAAAAGGGAAAGTGTGGAGTTAGACGGGTGGAAAGAAGGGGGAAAGGTGGAAAGTGGGGGGTGTGGTGAGAAAACGAAAAGAAGTGAAGAAAGTATGAAAGAAAAAGAAGAAAGAAGGAAGATAGAAGAAAAAGAAGAAAATAGAATGGAAAGAAGAAAGGAAGAAGGAATGACGGAAGAAATTCCAGTATGTGGGAAGCTGCTACGCTGGAAAAAGGCGGGGTATCCACTGGCGTGTAAACACCTGGAAAGACTGGAGAAGATGGAGCAGGAAAGAGGAAAGGAAATGGGTGAAAGAATGGGTGAAAGGATGGGTGAAAGAATGGGTGAAAAGATGGGTGAAAAGATGGGTGAAAAGATGGGTGAAAAGATGGGTGAAAAGATGGGTGAAGTGACGAGAGATGGTGCAGATCCAACCTTCATCGCAAGGGACCTCACCAACACCAAAGCACCTCTCCATACACAACCTGATCCCTGCCAAGAGGGCCCCACCAACCTCTCCCTCAACAGAAACAACGTCAATAATAACAATGACATGAATAATGATAACAATATAAATAATAATGTTCATAGCGGTGGTAGTAACAATATGAACAATAACAAAGTATACAATACAAATTTAAACAACAGCAACATCAAAAACAACAACATCAACAACATCAGCATCAACAACAACAACAACAAAGTCAACAGAAGAAAGCGTAAACTCCCTGTATTCCACAACAACACACCCTTTAACAGCATTGACAACAACAACAACAACAACAACAACAACATTGACAGCAACAACAACAACAACAATACCGACAACAGCAATCTTTCACTTTCAACAATTTTGCAAAACAACATTGGTCTTGCCCAAAACAACACTATTTCTGTAAACAATAATAATAACAACATAGACAACATAAATAACGAAATCTCTCTCTCAAACAACCTCAGCAAAAACTACAACCAAAACTACAACAACAACAACAACAACAACAACAACAACAACAACAACAACAACAACAACAACAACAACAACAACAATAGCAACAACAACGAAGTTGTCAACAACACTGGCAACAAATTCTTTGACAACGACACTCCGAAACTCCCCCAAAACAACTACAACACCAACACCTTTCTTCCCCAACAACACTCTCTAGTTCCCAACACTAGTCCATTCAACTACACCACCCTTCCGCCACATACCCCTCTTCACCCCTCTTCTCACCAAACCACGCCCAACCACACCACACCCAACCACACCACACCCAACCATACCACACCCAACCCTACCACACCCAACCACAGTGCACCCAACCACATCATACCACCCCAAACCACACCTAACCACACCATACCACTTCAAACCCCACCGAGTCACACCACCCGCTCTGAGAGAGACATCACCAAAGAGACTGTGGTGAGGATCTACATGAAGGAACTTGTGAACATCATCAAAAGCGCCACAGAAAGAGGAGAAAGTGGTGAGGTGTACATCAAAGAACTTGAAAAAATTAAAAACACAATTTCCGCTGGTGCCGGTGGTGGTAGTGGTAGTGGTGGCGTTTGTGGTGGCGTTTATGGTGGCGTTTGTGGTAACAGAAGCTGTAGCAATGGTTGTGGTAGTTTTACTGGAATGGGTGGAGGAGGAAGAATTGGTGGTGAGCACACGAAAGAGGGGAGGAGCATGGAAGAGGACGGCGTCAAAAGAGAGCCAATAACAATCAAGTCTGAGGTGGAAGAAAACACCAAAAGCTCATCTCTGATTGGTCAGAAGAGCTTCCAAAGCGACCAATCACCACTCATCAACTCGTCTTCCAGCTTCAGTTACGTCAAAAAAGCGTCAAAAAGCGCTGAAACAGCGTCAAAGACGTCGATGTCAAGGTCAAATCTGCCGCAGGTGGAGCAGTGTCACTTGGAAGCTCATCTGGACGTCAACACGGAGGAGTTGGTGAAGAGGGTGAAGGAGTTTTTGAGCAAGTACTCAATCTCTCAGAGGGTGTTTGGAGAGAAGGTGTTGGGACTGTCACAAGGCTCTGTGAGTGACTTGCTGGCAAGACCCAAGCCTTGGTTCGTGCTGACGCAAAAGGGTCGAGAACCCTTTGCGAGGATGAAAATGTTCGTAGAGGACGAAGCAGGCATCATGACCAGACTGCTGGCTGGACAGTGCAAGATCCCAGTCAGTGGGGGCACCCTTTCCATCCCCTCCCCCCTTCCCCCTCCTCCCCCCCACTCCAGAAACGTTCTGGAACCTCCTAACCTTGCCACCAAGAGTCTTCTCAGAGTTCCCTCACGTGACTTTAACACTGCTCCTGCTTCCCATCCTGCCATCATCCCTGCTCTCTCTGCCTCTCCCAATCCCCTTTTCAACCATCCTTCTTCTAACCATCTTTCTTCTGGCTTTTCCAACCAACTTCCATCTACCCATCCTCCTTCCAACCTCACTCCATCCAACCACCCTCCTTCCATCCATTCTATCATGAATACTCCTCCTTCTTTCAACCACCCTCCTTCTCATCTCTCTTCTTTCAACCACTCATCCTTCAGCCATCCACACATGAATCACCCACCCTCAAACCACCCACCCTCAAACCACCCACCCTCAAACCACCCACCCTTAAACCACCCGTCTTTAAACATCAGCAATCCTCCTACACCATCCTCCCCCTCTTTACTTGGACAACAAATGTTGCTGAAGAGTTTAAACCAACAACAACAATTTCAGCAACAACCATTTCAACATCAACCACAACAGTTACAACAACAACAACCGCAACAGTTACAGCAACATTTACAACAACCGCAACAATTGCAGATGCACCAACTGATTCAACAACAAAAATCCTTCCACGATTCCTACCTTTCCAAACTTCCTTTCTTCTTCTCATCTTCCCTCTTCTCCATTCTCAACAATAGACCTCCTTCTTCCTCCTTCTCTCCATCATTATCACAACCCCAACCCCCTCCATCTTCGTCTTCCTCCTCATCATCTTCATTCTCATTTCTACCCCCCCACCAGCACCCTTCCCATTCATTTCACACCCTCAACAATCCAAACCTCCAAAACAACACTACACACGCAGACATCCACACAAACACCAACGAGAACATACAAGCAGACACACAGACACATACACAGACTGACATCGACAAAGACAACAACCCCCTTGATTATTCCGCTAACGATTTATCAAAGAAAAGCTGTGATTATGGCGGTGATAATGACAATGATAATGATGGTGGTATTGATTTTGGTGAGGAGGTTGGTGATGGCAATGATTGTGGTGATAAATATGGTGGAGGTGGCATGAAATGTGAGAGTAATGGTGACGTCAAACCCTATCTTCTTCAAAATCATCATCCTTCTCCTCATCATCATCCTCTTCCTCATCATCATTCTCTTCATCATCATCCTCTTCCTCATCATCATCATCATCATCATCATCAGCCCTTCCTTTCACGTAATCGTCTTCCTCCTCTTCCTCTTCCTTTTCCTCCTCCTTCCCATCACCACAGTGATATCACCAACACTTGCAAATCATCTTTGCAAAATAATTATTCAGATTGCAACCAAAATAACAATCAAAATAACAATAAAAACAACAATAAAAATAACAACAACTTTTGTCGACCAAAGAAGACTGTTGATGATGATGAAGATGACGATGACGACGATAATGATGAAGACGACGACAACGACGACGATGAGGATGATGACGTAATTGATTTGTCGAAAAGAAAATTTCCTAAAATAGAAACAGCTTTTGCCAACGGTGAAGCTTGTATGAATAAAGTGAAAAACAAAAAAGACGATGGTGATGATAATGATGATGACAGCAACAACAGCAAAAACAACAACAACCACCACAACAACAACAGCAACAACAATAACAGTTTCATTACTAATGACAACAACAACAATAATGTTATAAAAACTACTAGTATGACTACTATTGACAATGTGGATTCTACCATAAATAAAACTGCTAGTGCCAACAATACTACTACTAATACTACTAGTACTAGTACTACTACTGCTACCACTACTTCTACTAATACTACTACTACTCCTACTTCTACTAATACTACTACTACTTCTACTTCGACTACTACTACTACTACTACTACTACTACTACTACTACTACTACTACTACTACTACTACTACTACTACTACTACTACTACTACTACTAATAATAATAATAATAATAATAATAATAATAATAATAATAATAATAATAATAATAATAATAATAATAATAATAATAATAATAATAATAATAATAATAATAATAATAATAATAATAATAATAATAATAATAATAATAATAATAATAATAATAATAATAATAATAATAATAATAATAATGAAAATGATAATGATAATAATGAAAATAAAAATAAAAATAATAATAACATGAGTGATACCAATGTCATCTTTAATGACAACAAAGTTGACGTTGATTGCATCACCCGTGACGTCACTAGTGTGGAAATTGCCTGTAAACCTGGCCACAACAACAAAAATACTACTGCTACTACTACTACTACTACTACTACTACTACTACTACTACTACTACTACTACTACTACTACTACTACTAATAATAATAATAATAATAATAATAATAATAATAATAATAATAATAATAATAATAATAATAATAATAATAATAATAATAATAATAATAATAATAATAATAATAATAATAATAATAATAATAATAATAATAATAATAATAATAATAATAATAATAGTAATAACAACAACAAAACCATCAACAAAATCTTTGACAACGAAATTATAAGCAGTGTTATCAATAGCAATAACAACAACAACAACAACGTCCTTAACAACAATAACAACAACAACAACGTCCTTAACAACAATAACAAAAAAAACAACAACATCATTAACAACAACAACATTCTCAACAACAACAACATTCTCAACAACAACAACAAGCTTTTCGACATAGGAGGTTTAGTTGTACCAACTTTCAAAAGGACTACCCACACAAACTTGAACCATGACAACATCATCAACAACAACAACAACGTCATCAACAAAACCAACAAAACAAACAACAACATTAAAAACATCAACAACAACACCATCAACAGCAACAACAACAACAACAACAACAACAACAACAACAACAACAACAACAACAACAACAACAAGAGTCAAGCAAATAAGCTCAAAAGCAATAAGACGTACTTCTACGACACGAGAGCTCCCGTGCTGGACACCCAAGTGAGCGCTAGAAAATGCCCTTTAACAATTCTAATATGGGAACTAATAGAGTAAGGATGATCAAACAAATACATTCATACAAAATCTTCCAGCCACCCTTTTCAACACTCCCACCCCACCACCCACCTTACCCACACCCCACCAACCATCTCACCCACCCACACCCCACCAACCACTTCAATCACCCACCCACACCCCACCACCTACTTCGATCACCCACCACACCCCCTCACTTACCCACCACACCACCAACCCCAGAGTCTTACAGCACGTGTGAAAGAGTTGTTAACAAGCCACAACGTTGGTCAGAAGCTGTTTGGAGAGGCGGTTTTGGAGTTATCTCAGGGTTCGGTGTCTGAGCTCTTATCGAAACCCAAGCCATGGAGTCTGTTGAGTCTGAAGGGCAGAGAACCATTCCTCAAAATGGCCTCCTTCCTTGCAGACCCCGGAGGTCTCGACAAACTCAAAAACTTTTGTGGTGGTTCGTGGGGGGTTGGTGATGATGGGGGCTGGTTCGTGGGGGGGTGGTGGTGATGGGGGGTGGTTCGTGGGGGGGTGGTGGTGATGGGGTGGAGGAGTTTGGTGGTGATGGGGTGGAGGGGTTTGGTGGTGATGGGGTGGAGGGCTTTGGTGGGAGAAGAAGCTGTGAAGTTATCTTTTATCAACATAGTTGTTGATAAATAGTGGCCGGGGTTTTCCTGGTTGTCGCTCCATTAGTCGTGCTCACACATCCACAAGTACTTGTGTTCACGCGATTTGTTTATTCCAACTCTATGTATCCCTAAGTTATTTTCAAATGTATCTTAATTGTATTGTATCACACAAAGTCATGCAACTATTTGTCTTTGTATTTGCATAGGTGTTTCTGAGTGGTCAGGTTTTTGTTTCATTGCACGAGTAGTAGCTTCGTTGTATAGGTGTTAATAGGTTTTTATGATTGTCGTCGTGGCGTATGTTGATGGATATTGTTGTGGTTTATGTTGGTGGGTGTTGTTGTGGTGGGTGTTGTTGTGGTTTATGTTGGTGGGTGTTGTTGTGGTGGGTGTTGTTGTGGTGTATGTTGGTGGGTGTTGTTGTGGTGGATTTTTTTGTGGTTTATGTTGGTAGGTGTTGTTGTTGTGATGTGGTTTTATGTATGCTGTTTATCTAAAGCGCCTGAGGATAGTCTTCAAATGCGCTAATGCTGGTTGTGGAAGGCGTATGAGATCATCATAGGAGGCCCCGATTTTGTGGCAGAAGCGGGCCGTT
>OX387257.1:4491507-4509007 GCA_947562095.1 Branchellion lobata | reverse complement strand
TTTCTAGTAAGAAAAAGTGGATTTCTTAATCTACAGAAACATTTTTTCAAAACTATTTCAACATTTTAAAACACAGAAAAAAGTTAAATGGTGAATATATAATTTGATGGGAACCACAAACAATAGGCATTTCTAGTTCCACATCAGCAACAAAGTTCTCCCGCAGCCAGATGTCGACGAACAATAACAGTCTTCAGGACTACCTCAACAACAAATCCACTGCCACCGGCAGTTTTTCAAGCCTCACTGGCTCTTTCAAATCTTCCCTCTCCAGCCTAAAGGACAGTTCCAAGTTAGACCGTTTCTATTCGTGGGTAGGTGCTTCAGGCGATGACAATTCAGTATCCGATGGAGACGAAGCTCTCAATGGCTGGTTTGCTCAAGCTTCCAAGGACCCCTGTTTCCCTTCACTGGTCAAAATTTTGAGAATTATCAACAGATTTCATAATTTATTTTTTTATCAATATCTCATTTGTTAAATTTGACTATGTTGATTTCAAAAAAATCATCTTATTTTTTTATTAATCAAGCAAAAAATTATTCTAAATTATCATTTTTATTTGTCTTTTTTCATAAACAGAGCAAGAAGCAAAGGGTACTAGGCTTTTTTGCTTTTCTTCTCACAGGAACTCTCTGCTTCTCTCTTGTACGACACTTAATCTTTACTAATTCAAACATTTAAACCAAATTGCCAAACTGGATAAATTTTATAACAAATTATTAATTTTTTCATTCCAATTCATTATTTATTATAATTTATTCATTATCATCAACTATTTCCCCCACCTATCCCACCAGGCCAGTTTGTACATACCATTCCTGGTGTTGAAGGCTCGGAAGTTTGCCCTTTTATACTCCCTCGGCAGTTTTTTCCTTCTCTTTAGGTGACGTCACTATTTTCAAAAATTTTATTTGTATTTTTTTTATTTAATTTCTTGGTTTATTCATTAATATTTCGAAACTAATGTATCTCTATTCATTCAGTTATATTTTCTATGTCTATATATTTATATATTTAGTTCTTATTTTTATTTCAGTCACTTTTACACTTTCACCAGCCTATCTTGGAGTAAATTTCTTCTCAACCACCTCATCAACTCACTTTCACCCATCAACCACCTCATCAACTCACCTCCATCCATCAACCACCTCATCAACTCACCTCCGCCCATCAACCACCTCATCGACTCACCTCCACCCATCAACCACCTCATCAACTCACCTCCACCCATCAACCACCTCATCTCATTTCCCCATTTTTGACAGTTCTGTTATTGTTAATTTCAGTTTTTCTTTTTTTCTTTCGATTGTTAGCCACGTTCTGTATCCTTTCCAGCGTTTTTTTTCAGTTGATTTATTAAAGAATATTCTTAAAAATGCCTCACCCAGTTTCTCAATGCTGTGGGGTCCAATGAACCACCTGAAACACCTGTTGCAGCCCTCTCGACTGCCCTTCACCGCCTCCTACCTCGCCTCCATGACCGCCACCATCTACTTCGCCCTCTTTGTTAGCATCCGCTCTTTCTCCTCCTTCCTCTTTTCTTCCTCTTTCCTTTTCCTCTTCCTTCCTCTCTTCCTCTTGCTTCCTCTCTTTCTCCTCCTTCTCTTTTTTTCATTCAATTCCTTTTTTTTTCTTTTTCTTTTTCTTTTCCTTTTACTCTTTTTTATTTTTTATTTTACTTTCTTTTTTTTTTCTTCTTTTTTTTCATTTTCTTTCATCTCTCTTTTTCCATTTTCTTTCTCTTTTTCTCTTCCTCTTTCCCTCCTCTCTTTCTCTCTCTTTTTCTTTTTTCTTCTCACTCTCTTCCTTGTGTGCTTTTGACAATGATGATGATGATAACGATGATCAGGAAGATGACTAGTAATTATCATCATCAGCATCGTCATCTTCATCGTTATCATTTTAAAAATTTCACTCATTGAAAATGTTTCTACTTTAAAATGAATATTTTTTGAAGTTAAATGTTCAAAGTTGACTTTCCGCTTACGACACGTCGTATGACATTGACACTACCACAGGCCAGAAGCTACATTCTAACGCTGGTCTTTGCACTGCTGCAGATCCTAGCCCTTATTTGGTTTTTTATCCTTCCATACTACATTACCACATCACACCACACTACCAAACCACACCACACCACACTACCACACCACATCACACCACACTACCACACCACACCACACCACACCACACCACACCACACTACCACAATACCACAGCACGCCACACCACACTACCACACCACACCACACCACACCAAACCATACCCCGCTACCACACCACACCACACAACCACCCCTGTAGGTATATAGTGAGTTACATTCCAGGAGGACAGCGGGGCCTCAAGTTCTTCAGCAACATCTTCTACGTTGCTGTGCATAAGACCGTCAACAAGACTTTGCCTATCTGAGGAGTTGGGAGGATGAGAAAGGAGGAGCTAGGAGGAGTTAGGAAGATGAGTAAGGAGGAGTTAGAGGGAAGAGTTAGAAGGAGTAAAAGGATTTAGGAGGAGGAGTTAGAAGAAGGAGGAGTTAGAAGAAGGAAGAGTTAGAAGGAGGAGGAGTTAAGAGAAAGCGGAGTTAATAGGATTTAAGAAGAGTTAGGAGGATAAATTATGAGTTAGAATGAAGAGTTCGAAGGAGGAGTTAAGAGGAGTAAGTAAATGGGAGGAGTAAGTAGTTAGGAGTTAGGAAGAATTATAAGGAAAAAGATGAAAAAGAGGGGGCGAAGGAGGATGGTGCTGTGACAATGATGGAGAAAAAGGAGATGATGATGAAGGAGAAGAAAATGAAGAAGAAAAAAAAGAAAAAGGGATGATGAAAAAATAGATGTCCACCGCTGTCTGATTCATTATTAAAAATGTTATTTTGTTTGAAGAATTATCTATCATTCATTTCAATCAATAAAATAATCAATCAAACACATTTTAAAAGTTAAACGCAATAATTTAAAAAAATACAATACAAATACGAATATTATTATAGTTGTATGACCCCGTAGAGTTTCGAGGCCACTCAAAATTTATTATTGTTATTACAATAAAAATACAAAAATAAAATGAATAAATAAACATTTTTGTAGAGAAAAAGTACATTATGTTACTATTATGATGAAGGAGTAAAAGGAAGGTTTCATTGAACAGGTTGGTCTTCAAAGTTAGTGGATTTTGTACATCTTCAGAGCACTTTTGAATTCAATTCTTTCATCAATTTTCAGCTAGTGACGTTTCTTAAGTACGGGGTTAATGTGATCATGTTTCCTTACTCCAGTGCTAAGCCTTGCTGTTGTATTGATTATGGAATAAATACTCTGCTTTGCTACCCCAGGTAGGCTGTCTAAAGCCATGTTGCCATAGTCAATACGACTTAAAACTAAGGCTGATGCAAGTGTCTTCAAGGATTCCATTGTCAAACATCCCTTGATGGATCTTATCTGACGCAGAGAGTTAAAACACGTCTGTATGGTTTTTGATATCTGCGTTGACGAACGCTTTTGAACGGTGTGTAATCAGCGCTATAGAAATGAGTTAGTTAGATTAGACTGACATTGTGAGGTTTCTATCTGTATAAATTCCCATGTTCTTCAAATTGATCCAATCTTATCAAAGAATTTGTATATCCCTGATCGCACCTTGTCCAATAGCGTCTGCTACGAACTGTTTGAACGAAAAAAAAATTTGAGAGTTTTATGAAAACAAAGAAACGTAATAGAGGTAAGGTTGAAAAAAGTTCCATAAAAAAGGCTCACAGAAAAAAAAGAAAAATTTACATAAGTATTACTAAATTATATCTTAAAAATGAGAATAAGTAGAAGATCTGAGTCACTTACGTGGAAGCTACTTAAAAAGGTATGTTAAAGAAGTAGGTGAGTGATTATTTTTTATTTTAAAGATGAAAGTGCAGCTTTTGGAAATTGTTCTTTCATTGGGAGGCAACCAGTGTAGAGATGAAAGCAGGAGTTATATGCGAAAATTTGTGAATACCAAAAACAGAGTACCGAACGTTTTTAAGATTTTGTCGAAAAGAAAAGCAGCTCACCTAGATCTCCTCGCTGTGAAGCTTAAGAGATCGGCTCTCCTCCGAACTGCGATTTACTTACCCCCTTAATGAATACCTAATTGGCATTTGAAAAAAACATAAAGTAGTGAAATGAAGGGCGCTTTTGAATAGTATCCCTAAACACCACATAAATCCTTCGATCAGTTTGGGTTAAATCGAAATAACACACCACGACACTAGTACAGCTACCATTCCTAATATTCCTTCGTGCGTTTTTGAACGGTGTAGTTCAGCGCTATACAAATGCTCTGATTAGATTAGATTAAATGAAAACTCTTTAAAAGGTTCAAAACTATTACAAGTTGTTAAAAACGTCAGTGCACTTATCACGCACCCACCATGCACCCCACCATGCACCCACCATGCACCTACCATGCACCCACCACGCACCACATCATCATTATCCCCATTTAAACTTACTCTAATCAGAAAATTTTTAGCACCCTTTTTAGCTTTTTGCCCTCTTAAAAAGTATTTTATCAGCGCTATAAAAATGATTCGATTAGATTAGATTTGTCCAGACCGCCCATTCCGACCACATCGCGTCGTCACAGCAGGCTGTATTCTTCATTTAGCTGATTCTTGAAGAAAATCCAGACAACTGCTGGGAAGGTTACGAATCGAAGGGAAGAGTTTAGACCCATCAAATCAAACAATGGCACAATAAGCAATCACAGCAGCTCGCGTTGGACCCATTACCGTCTGCTATTTCATGTGTGTTGCGTCGTTGTTGGAATATTTTGTTGAAGTTGTATAATAAACCGCTCCATTTCGTTATCCATTCGTTAGCCGGCGTTATATTTGTTAGTATAACGTTAAAGTTCTTACAATAACGTTATTTTGTGTTACATAAAACGGCAAATTTGAAGAATCTTCACTCTTTACTTCATGAAAACCACGTGAAATCTGTACAGCCGAAGACAAAATTGCATTAAAATCAGTAGTGTCGATGATGATATTCAAGACGGTATTAACACCAACAATGCTGCTATGACTGCTACTATTACTATTAATACTACTACTACTACGAATACTACTACTACTAATACTACTATTACTATTTACTACTGCTACTACTACTACTACTACTACTACTACTACTACTACTACTACTACTACTACTACTACTACTACTACTACTACAACTACTACTACTACTACTACTACTACTACTACTACTACCACTACTACTACTACTACTACTACTACTACTACTACTACTACTACTACTACTACTACTACTACTACTACTACTACTACTACTACTACTACTACTAATACTATTAAAAAAATTACTATTAATAGCAATAAAATAAATATTATGAGAGTAAATTATAACAGATGATATTAATAATGATATAAGTAATAACAACAATAATAATAATAACAAAATCTAAACAAATAAAATAACAAAATAATAATAACAAAAAAAGTTTAACTGGTATCAAAAAGGAATAAGTTTGGATGAGAGGTGCCCTGGTTGCCTTCCTTGGAGCCTTGAGAAGAGGATTATTATTACTATTTATAATATTAATATTATTTCATCATTATTTTTGTTATTGACACTGTTATTATCATTATTATTATTTATATCAATGATATTGATATTATTATTATTTAAAGATTATTATTGATATTATTATTATTTAAATCATATTATTGATTTTATTATTATTTAAATCATATTATTGATTTTAATATTATTATAGTTGATTTAATACCACAAGGAGGAGAATGCAAGCGACGAAGGAGGTATGAGGCGTGGAGGCAGTGGAAAGGTTTAAAAGTGAACTCAACGTGAACTTGGAATGTCCGTTATGGATTCCTCCCTTTATCACTCCGCACTACATCGTTTCACTGAACGTTATCACTCCACATCAATTCACCATACGTCATCCCATCCCACATCAATTCACCATACGTCATCACCCCACATCAATTCACCATACGTCATCACCCCACATCAATTCACCATACGTCATCCCATCCCACATCAATTCACCATACGTCATCACCCCACATCAATTCACCATACGTCATCCCATCCCACATCAACTCACCATACGTCATCCCATCCCACATCAATTCACCATACGTCATCCCATCTCACATCAATTCACCTTAAGTCAGTTCTTACTAGCTACATCACCTCACACTACGTTAATCTAACCAATATCACCTCATCTTACGTCACTTCAACATACGTCGGCCTATCATACGTATATTGAGTCAGCACCAATCAATAGAGGCAGAAATACAGCAACAAACATACACAAGAATGCCAAAAAACACGCACACAAACGCAAAAAAAAACACACGCACGCACACACACACAAAAAAACCACTCGAAAATATCGACTACTACTCCGTTCTAGTCCCAAAACAGACTGTCGACGCAGATCGGGGTATGCCTCGTCATGCGTCGGCGTCATCGGGTAATGACTGTACATCGGGGTACGGTTCGTTGACCAGCAAGTTGAGACCTCCCATAGCAAGGGCCATGTCGTCATGGAGGGGGGGAAGGGAAGGAAGGGGGTTCGGGGCAGCCATGGAGGAGAGGGGGTCAAAGTTGGGGGGGTGGGGGGGTGCGGTGGGAGGAGGTTCGTTGAGGTTGGTGACGCTCTTGCTCTTGACGCACTGGAAGTCAACGTGACGACTCTTCGCCTCCTCCTTCTCCCACGACATGTGTAAGAAGGGACGCTGCACGTAGTTGTAAATGACTGCGGTGTGTGTGTGTGTGTGTGTGTAAAAGCTATTTTGAACGAATGTGGTTTAATTTTTGAATATGTAAATGCTTATGGTAATGGTGATGAGAAAGTGAGTGTCACACACACACCACACCACACCACACCACAACACTCCCAACCACACCACACCACTCCACTCCACACCACACCACACCACACCACACCACACCAAACCACTCCACACCACACCACACCATACCTTCTTGTCTTCCACCAGGTCTCCTCTTGATTTTTTCCTTATAAGTTGGATAACCTGGACAGCAAAAAAAAATAATTAAAAAAAAAAATAAAATAGAAAAAAAAAAACAAAAATCAATATCTTACCCTTTTCCACACCAGCTCACAGCCCCACCTCCTTCAAACATCTCACAACACCTTCCCCACTTCCACCCCTCTCCCCCCCCCCATACCCTCCCCTTTTCCATGCATCCCCCATAACCCCACCCTGTCCGCCCCTTTAAACCCCCAACAACCAACTTCACTCACACGCCTTCTTTTGAAAGCTCCTTTCATCCCTCGACCCCATTCGAAATCCCAACCCCAAAAACCTTCCTCAACCCCTTTTGAAATCCCACCCATTTCCTTCCACCCCCTCTTGAAATCCCACCCATTTCCTCCCAGCCCCTTTTGGAATCCCACCCATTTCCTCCCACCCCTCTGGCACCTTCAATGCCGAGTCGGATCTTCTTGAGGCCTCGGTCGCGAAGGACCTGTTTGGCCACATCCCTGTTCTCTATGTACTTGAAGAAGCGGTACATGTGGGTGCTGTGGATCACTGGAGGAGGAGGGATGGTTGAGGATTGGATGGGTGTGGGTGCTGTGGATCACTGGAGGAGGAGGGGATGGTTGAAGATTGGATGGGTGTGGATGAGTGGCGGTGGTGGGAGAGGGGGGGAGAAAGAGGTTTGATGAATGTAGGTGAAAAATAAAAGTGTGGGTGGGGGATTGGAAGGTATAGATGAGTGGTTGAAGAGTGTGGTTGGGTGGGTGAAAGTGATGGGTGTGGTTGGAGGTGAGATGGAGGTGATGGGTGTGGCTGGAGGTGAGATGGAGGTGATGGGTGTTGTTGGGGATGAGATGAAAGGTGGTCGATAGAGGTATGAAGGTAATGATGCCATGATGGGTAGGGATGATATGGTGGGAGTGATGATGGATGGGGATGACAGGGTGGGAGTGATGATGGGTGGGGATGACAGGGTGGGAGTGATGATGGATGGGGATGACAGGGTGGGAGTGATGATGGGTGGGGATGACAGGGTGGGAGTGATGATGGGTGGGGATGACAGGGTGGGAGTGATGATGGATGGGGATGACAGGGTGGGAGCGATGATGGGTGGGGATGATAGGGTGGGAGTGATGATGGGTGGACAATGGTGAGAAGTGATGGGGAAAAAAGAGTGAGTTTATGGTTTGGAAGGCTGCAATGGAAAATAAAAGAGTAAATGCAAAGTAAACGATGATGAAGAAAACGAAATGACAACAATAAAAATCACAACAAAAAAACTAAAACATAAACAACAGCAACCCAACCCCAACAAAAACAACAACAGCAACACACCCTGAGGACACTCATCCCCAAGATGAGGAGGATAATCCCCATCCCAGTCAACTACGTCATCATCCGTTAACACCACGATGTGACACTCCCGATCACCCCTCTGTGGTGGTGGTGGTGGTGGTTGTAGTAGTAGTAGTAGTAGTAGTAGTAGTAGTAGTATTAGTAGTAGTAGTAGTAGTAGTAGTAGTAGTAGTAGTAGTAGTAGTAGTAGTAGTAGTAGCAGTAGTAGTAGTAGTACAGTGGTAGCAGTGGTAGCACCTGTGCAGACACCACCATCTCAGGCAGGATCATCTCTTCCAGGAAGTTGTTGAATTGTTGTCGAGCCCCGTCATTTGACAACTCGTGCAACAAACAACCTGTGAGGAGGAATACAACAGCACTGACACCATCACCACAACAACCATGAGTACCTCCACCACTACTGCCACCATCACCCAACAACCAAAAAAACTCCAACAAAAATTGCTTACGCAATTCCAACCACGCCACATTACATAACACCACGACCAGTGAAAACCACACCTCAACAGCCATCACACCCACAAAATCTTTTTAACTACAATCTTCGACTCCTCACAAAACCACCCATCCCAAAAAACCATCGAAACCCATCCCAAAAAATCCCAAACCCCGAAATACCATACAAGAAATCCGAAAAATCCCCTAAAAATCCCCCAAAAACATCCCCCCTCCACCAACGCAGGTTCTGGCACTTGATAGAAGCGGCGTCGAAGGGCAGTAGGAGGTAGTCACAAGCGTCCTTGAGCTCCTGTATCGACACGCTGGGAGGGCAACGAATGGTGCCTGTCTTATAGAACTCCTGTAGTGGTGATGGTGTTGTTGGATGGTTTATGGTGGTGTTGGGTGGTTTATGGTAGTGGTGTTGGGTAGATGATGGTGGTGGGTGAATGTTGGTGTTGGGTAAGTAATAATGGTAGTTTATGAGTGATTGATGGTGATGGTTTATGAGTGGTTGGTGGTTGATAGTTTATGAGTGGTTGGTGGTTGATAGTGATGGTTTATGAGTGGTTGGTGGTCGATAGTGAGGTTGAGTGGTAGTCCAATTGGTTGACGTGATGTAGAAAACAACAAAAGAACAACAAAAACCAAACAGCAACAACATCAACATCAATATAAACAACAACACCAACAACAAAAATATCAACCACAGCAACAACAACAACAACCAAAACCACATCAACTCCAATAACAGCCACAACCGAAATAACAACAATAACAACCACAACAGCAACAACATCGGGGCCTTCTATGATGAATTTGTGCGCCTTCCATAACCAGCTTTAGCGCATCTGAGGACTATCCTCAGGCGCTTAAGATAAACAACAACAACAACAACAACAACAGCAACAACAATAACAAAAACAACAACAGCAACAACAGCAACAACAACAACCAAAAAAACAGCAACAACCACAACAACAGCTACCAGGATGGCTCTGAAAACAGTGGATGAGATGCCATCAGCCACCCGGAACTCACCACGATCGTTGGGACGAGGACTGTCCAACGAGGTTGAGAACATTCTGGAACGTGTGGATGTTTGTTCATCCGTTTGAGTGTGTTTGTATGTTGTTTGTGTGGAATGTTATTTATGATTTTATATTGTTTGTCTTTGTATGGAGTGATGGGTATGTTGGTATATTTTAAAATCAAGTCTTGTTTGTATTTATGTGGCTTAATACATGAATAACGAAAACAAAAAATTCAAAGTTGTTCTCAACTTGAATAATTTGGTAAGCAATTTATATATATATATATACTTATTTATTTAAATTTATTTATATAATATATTTTTAGAAGTGCTAAAAATAGTTTCAAAAAAAAAAAGATCAGTGACCTTCCGAGCATGGTGTCAGGGTGCATGCGAAAGAGGTCGGGTTCGACAATGAAACGACACTCTTCCACCACCAGAGTCACCCGGTCGGTCAGACGGAGTGACTGGTTGGTAGCGTTGTTGTTGCTGACTGGTGGTGGCTGTTGTTGTTGCATGGTAGTTGTGGTGGTTGTTGTAAGATGGATGGTGGTGTTGTTGGAAATGGTGGAAGCTGTGGCGACAGAGTGGGGGTTGGAGAGGGGAGGAGTGGGCGGAGGAAGCTGAACTTCAGCCGAGTCTCCGTATTTCTGACGGTGAACCACTGGAGAATGACACTCATAGTAGGGAGAAACTGTGAAAAATGTGATTTAATAGGATGGCTAATTAGTTTAATTAATAAATAACTAATTATAAAACTCCATACAGTATATTCAAATAGTTTTACCCATATTAGGTATAAAATATAAAAAAATCATAATAACAGCAGTCGCAATAAGAACAACAACAGTATCTGCAACAAAAACAGAAACAACAGCAACAACAATAGCAAAACAGCCGCAACAAAAGCAACCATAGTGACAGCAACAACAAGAGCACAGTCCTAACCAGATTTGGGGTACTGTTGTTTGAGGAGTCTTTTGGTGGATCCGTGGGGGTGGTGGTGCTTACCGATGGGCTCCATTGACTCAGCCTCACTTGTGTCACCACTAGAAGCCCTCTTCACCAGAATGGACTTGCTCTTTGGCACTATTGTTGAACTGCCTCTGCGGCGGTGGTGGTTGTTGGTAATGGTGGTAGTGGTTATAAATAGCGGCTGCTGGCATCATGGCGGTGAGTACTTAAGAAGGCTGTTGATGGCGGTTGTTTTTAATGGTGTTTGTTGGCGGTGGCTGGTACTTTGATGAATTCTTGAAAGTGCTCTCAGTAATTTAATTAATGATAAATCATTGATAACAATTGATAACTTATGAGACTTATGGACGAGTATTGAAAAGGTTGTATGGGTGAATATTGAAAAGCTTGCGTATGGCGTGTTGAACGAACATGGTGTGCTTGATGCAACTTTTGCGACTTTCGTCTGCTTCAGAGTATTCAGTGTCGTCACTGCTGTTGCTGTCGTAGTGGCGTCTGTCCTCCTTACAGCGACGATATGCCATCGAAAACAAAAATGTGAAAAAAGAGCGTATTTTCTCCACGCCAAAATTTCAAAACTTATAGTGTTCGTTAATTTTTTAAATTTATTTGTTTTGGTTGTCTTAAACAGTGAAATAGTTCAAATCTGTCTTTTTTATCCATTGTGAATTATTATTCTACGAAATGATTGATACATATGTCAATAAAAGGTTACGATGTTTGTTGTCTTACACTAAAAATCAATACCCAATTTACGTTCAGAGCGATTTTATTGTCCGTTTATAAATAGGTTATCAAATACTATAGGCAAATCTATTTACCCCAGTTACATTCACAGTACATCTCACTAAATATTAATATTTTTAAACTTTATTAAAAAATTTAGATTATGTGCATAAAAAAACTTTTTGTTTTTGAAAAATTTTGAAAATATGTTTGCTTGGAAACTAAACAGCTGAAAAACTGATGAAAAAATCTTAATTTTTAATATAAATGATTTACTTTGGTTCTAAAAAAAGGAAAAAATGATAATTAATGAGTTTTTTAAATTCAATCATGTTTTTTGTAAATTAATGATATTAAAACTGTACTTAATTTTTTTAATAGTCTTTATTGAAGCAAATCCAGACAAATGTAATCTAATAAAATAAAATCAATTGTATAGCGCTGATTAACATTCTTCAAAAGCGTTCAAATTGTTTGAACAACAAAGTTTTAAAAGCTTTACGAAATGAAAATGAAGAAGTAATTGAAGAGATTGAGGGGAAGAGAGTTCCATAAAAGTAGGAAATGCAGATTTAGCATAAGTACTATTGGGAGGTATCCTTAAAAAATGAGAATAAGTAGAAGATATCAGTCCCTCACGAAGAGACAACTCAAAAAGGTCAGTTGAGTAGATAGGTGAGTGATTATTTTTTATTTGAAAAATGAGAGTGCAGATTTCGAAAACTGATTTATTTTTTGAGGCAACCAGTGTGAAGAGATAAGAATATGAATTAGAAGAAAAAATTCATGAGTGCAAGAAATTAAGCGGGCAGCGCTATTAAAATTTTGGTGGAAGGGTGTAGCGTGGTCTCTGGGAGTCCATAGTATATAGAGTAACAATAGTCAAAACTGGAAAAAATAAGCGAAGAAACTAGTAATTTGAGGGTTGGCTAGGAAAAGTTTCAGTTGATACGGCAAATATGAAAAAAGATGATTTAGCTACAAATTTTATTTGTGGTATAAGAGAAAGTGGAGTCAAAAATAAAACCTAAACTATGAATGGTGGAAGAAGGAGCAAGTGAAAGGTTTGATGAAATATTAATTAAGGAAGGAGATTCAATAAGAGATTTACATGGAAGTCTGTCTGGATACCACAATTCCTTGCAATGCTTTCAACGCTCGCTTACTTTCTTTTCTTTTAAGTTGGCGAACGGTATTCTTGTAGCCAATTGGTTGACGATTTTACTGCAATGTCTTTTTCCTCCACAGCCATTTCTCATATTCACAAGTAAGTCAATCTTGGATACCACAATTTTTGCAATGCTTTTCAACACTTTTTTACTATTTTTTTGATTAATTTGGCAAACGGTATTCATGATTTGATGACGATTTTACTGCAATGTATGTATTTCAAACGAGAAAATGGCGGATTCGGCTATTTTAAAAAATATCATCAAAATCTTCGCAATTGGCAAAAACTATAACTTTAAGATAAATTAAAATTTGTATAACTGACATTTGAAACTTTAAATTTCGAATAGTTAATAAAAATAGTTTAAATAAGTAAATTAAATTAACGGTGTACGCGCTTTTGCGAAACCGGAAATTTATGAATTACACTTTCGGGTTGCCAAAAGATGTTCCATAGGTTCGGACATATAATAAGGTTCGTACCCTTTCTACACATTCATCAACAATTTGTAAACTTATATGTTAATTCATTTTTTGAGCTAACATTATTAAATACGCAAAATATATGGGGAATGTCGTAACCTTAATATTTCATAGTTAAAATCCTAAACGCATTTTATAGCTAGCCATGTATAAAAACCTACCACACGCAGCAAAAGTAAGCTTCCAGCCACATTAAGGTTTTCACACTCAATAAAGCTACCGGTGATTGTCCCTTCGAGATGCAGCCATCTACTGCATCATCGCGACCTGAAACACCACCCACCCCGAAAACTTCTCCTTTTTCGTAAAAGTAATCACTTCCAACAGTCAGCAAGTTTCGGAGTCTTATCACTTGTAGCTAGAGTAGCCAAGCTTCGATATTTGGTTTACACAGGAGTGATAGCTGGAGGGACATCTGCCTATAAGGTTGCCACAATAAACTCGTCGGATTATCAACGTACCTTTTTAATCACCAAAAATGTATTTTTTATTTTGAAAAGCTTGGTAGCTGTTTCATTACTAATTTTCAAGCAATTTCATTTGTTTAATTATTGAATTTCAGACAGTAGATTCATGGCGAGAAAAAATGCCAGATTTATCATGGATCAAAGAGTCCATGCCAAAAATGGAAACAATCATTTCCACAAAAGACAAACTTTTAGAAGCTTCCAAGAGCATATCTTCTCTTCTTCCAACCCAACTGCCAGACATCAAATCCCTTGTTCCCCAGGACCTTGCCTACCTGCAAAGTGCCAAAGACTGGCTACAGAAGCAAGCAGATGAGTTCTCATCCATTGAAAGTTCAACCTTGACCTTCATACAAGCTTTTGCTCGATAATAATAGATTTCTAATTAAAAACAAACAACCAATTTGTAAAGTTGATTGGTTATGCAAATTAGGTTCACTTATGCATTTCTGCCAACTGTAAATTGCTGTCACACTATTCTACCACCACCAAAATTCTATTTTCACCATAACCATCTCACCACTCTTCCACACTACACCACCATTCTTTCATACTGCACCACTGCTATTCAACATCACGAACGTCATTCCACCAACGCTATCCTATCATTTCTCACCATCATTTCATACTCTCAAATTGCACCTTGAACCACACCATAACCCCACATCACACCCACTCAAACCCTACCACCACCAGACCCCACCCACACCACACCACCACCAGATCAGAACCTATCTAATGACGACCTTTCCTTCAGCAAGGCAACTCCGTTCACGTCACGGGAGCAGCAGGTGAGGGATGAGGAGGAAGACAAGAGGAAGAGGGAGGAACTCCATGAGAGGGTCCTCATCCAAAGGGTGTGTGGGAGGAGGGGGGGGAGGAGAGGGGGGTGGTAGTGGATAGGGGGGGGTCTACTGGAGAGAAGAAGAGGGGTGAGGAGGAGGAGAAGGTATAAAAGTATGAAGGAAGGAATCTTTGGAAGAATTGGGAATCTGAATGAAGAATTGAACACCTTCTTGATCAACTATCTACATGTTTAACAATACATTCAATTAGGTCATAAAAGATTGATTTAATCAATTGAGTAAATAAATAACAAAATAATTATTCAATCATCATTTCCCATCAAGCCACTCGACCACAACCCTGCAGCAAGAGTTGCAGGAAGAGATGGGGCGTTTGAAGCGAGACAATCAGGAGTTACGGAAACAGATGTTGCTGCGGCAGACGAGTGAGAATAAGGGTCGTCGCATCAAGGCTTCCCTCATTGACATGTACTCCGAGGTGCTCGACGAACTGGCCGACTTTGACAGCAGCTACAACACCCAAGACAACCTGCCGAGGGTGGTTGTCGTGGGCGACCAGTCGTCGGGCAAAACCAGCGTCCTCGAGATGATTGCCCAGGCTAGAATCTTCCCTAGAGGCAGTGGTGAAATGATGACCAGAGCTCCTGTCAAGGTGGGGTGGTGTCTTTAGATGGCCTAGTTCTATGTTGAAGATAATAGTATGTCCGAGCTTTTCTTTGGGGCAACTCCATCGGTTCAATTCCCGTGTATCCCTACCCACCACACGCCCAATCTCCTCCAAAGCCACTTACTCTCACAAACCCACTCAATCCCCCACTTAAACACCCATCCAACCCACTCAATCACCCACTCAAATACCCATCCAACCCACCCAACCACCCAGGTGACGTTGAGTGAGGGTCCTTACCACGTGGCGAAGTTCAACAACAGTCTGCATGAGTACGACCTCAGCAAGGAGGCCGACCTACGTGCACTGAGGCACGAGATCGAACGCAGGATGAAGGCCTCTGTGGCAGATGGACAGACCGTCAGTGGAGAAGTCAGTGGAGTTTTGGGGTGGGTTGGGTGTTTGGGGGATGATTTTTTTGGGATGGGTTGGGTGGTGGATGATTTTTTTGGGATGGGTTGGGTGGTGGATGATTTTTTTGGGATGGGTTGGGTGTTTGGGGGGTGATTTTTTTGGGATGGGTTGGGTGTTTGGGGGGTGATTTTTTTGGGATGGGTTGGGTGTTTGGGGGATGATTTTTTTTGGATGGGTTGGGTGTTTGGGGGATGATTTTTTTGGGATGGGTTGGGTGTTTGGGGGATGATTTTTTTGGGATGGGTAGGGTGTTTGGGGGATGATTTTTTTCGAGAGGGGGGGTTGGGTGTTTGCGGGGCTTTTTGGGGTAAATTGACAGATTGTCAGCAGGAAAGCTGGTGGAGTTTGAGGGATGAGTTGGGTGTTTTTTGGGGAGGAGGGTTTAAGTGGTTTTGAAAAATGGCATTTTAGGTTAATGGCGGGAAAACCCATCCACTAACTCTTCCGCCCCTACTCACACCAACCCACTCCAACCCTCTTCCCCACAGACCATCTCTCTGACGGTGAAGGGTCCAGGCCTGCAGAGGATCGTGCTGGTGGATCTCCCAGGCATCATCAGCACCGTCACCACCGACATGGCCTCCGACACCAGAGAACGCATCAGGAACATCTGCAAGCACCACCTTGAGAACCCAAATGCAATCATTCTCTGCGTCCAAGGTGGATGGGGGGAGGGGGTGATCGGGGGTTTGGGGTTTTTTGGTTGGGGTGTTGGAGGTTTGGTGGGTTTTAGGGGTTGTGGGGTTTTGGTTGGTAAGTTGGGGGGTGTCGGGGGATGGTTCGTTAGGTTGTAGGCGTTGTGGAGATTTGGTTTTTCTAGTTTGGGGGCAGGGTTCGGAGATTCGATGATTTATGGGGGTTGTGAAACTGTGGATTTGGGTTTAGGAATATTGGGGGCTCTGAGGGTTTGGAGGGGGGGGGGGTTGGATGTTGTTTGGTGGGGTTTATTGTGTTTTTATTGTGGTTGGTTAGGGAGAGGTTTTTGGTATGAGGTAAGAATTTGAGATGGTTCTTACGGATGGATGTGTCCAGTAACCTTCTATAAAAAAACAAAACGCAGACGGCTCATTGGACGCAGAGCGGAGTAACGTGACCGACCTGGTTTCGTCGATGGACCAATCAGGAAAGAGAACCATCTTTGTGCTCACCAAGGTGCATGCATAATTAATTTTTTTCTGATTTAATTAATAAATATTTTAATTCATTTTAATTTTTTAATAATTCAATATAATTTTCTATTAATTCATTTAAATTTTTTATTAATTAAATTTTCTTTTCTCTTTAATTAAATTTAATATTTGTTCAACGTTATTTTACCTTCTTTGGTCTCGAAACAGTATGGGGTTAATGCCACTATAATAATCTTTGTATTGTATTATGTTTTATTTATTTGCATTTTCAACATAATTTTCTTAATTTATTTTTCTCTTAATATAATTGTCTTAATTAATTTTTTTGTAATTTTTTAAATTTCAGTTTACTTTGTCAAATTCATTTTAATTTTAATTTAATTAAGTTTTTTATTTTTTTTTCCTGCCATGCGTTGTAGCATTTTCAACTTCTGAGTGTGTTTGATCAATGGACGACCCTAGAAAAAGGATTTGTCATGTTTTGCATATGAGTTTTATCGTGTAACAACAATAACTAACAAAAACAATAATAATAATATTTACAATACCAGTACTTCTATTACTAATAATAATTAAGCTACTACTTCTACTACCACTACTGCTACTACTGCTACTAATACTAATACTACTAATACTACTAATAATAACATACAAATAAAAATGATAAAGCTATCTCAAAGGTGGACATAGCGGAGCAGAACCAGTTCGACGGGGGTCGCATAAGAAGGATCCTTGAGGGACGTCTCTTTCCCATGAAGGCCCTTGGATACTTTGCCGTGGTAACCGGAAAAGGAAACAGTCACGAC
>OX387257.1:4481507-4486507 GCA_947562095.1 Branchellion lobata | reverse complement strand
CACACACACACACACACACCCACACACACACACCCACACACACACACACACACACACACACACACAGACACACACACACACACACACACACGCACAGAGGGACTCCCTTCAATTGACTGACGACGAACTTACTGCTGTGCGCAAGAACCTCGAAAATATCAATGTACTCGTCTTCGTGTCTTCTGTATTATTATTATTATTAATAATATTATTATTATTTTTGTTATTATTATTATTAATATCATTATTATTTTTGTTATTATTATTATCATTATTATCAGTATTATTATTATTGGTATTATTAGTATTATTAAAAATAATATAATTACAAATATTCTAACCACTCACTCCCCCACCCACCTTCCACTACTAATACTAAAATTAGTAACATTTATTATCATTATAGGATAGTTATAATATTATAATGGTGGTTATAATATACCACCATTAATAATAATATAACAATCATCCACCCACCCACTTATAATAATAATAATTATAATAATAATAATCATCATTATCATCATCATCATCATCATCATCTTTAAAATGAATACGATTCTTAATTAAACAGAAATACCTAATTAATGACCTTATAACCACCCACCAACCCAGGTGCACGCAGAGGGGGCAGTGGTGAGGGAGACATGGAGGCAGTTGCAGCGGCTGGAAGCGCTGAAGAGGGCTTTGAAGGTGGCGGGTCAGTGTCGCAAGGGCTACTACTACTACAACGCCGCCACTGCTGCTGAGGATGAGGTGGGTGGGGTGAGGAGAGATCGTTATTTGGGGGGGTTTTTAATGGTGGCGTTGTGGGGTTGTTGATGGTGGCGTTGTGGGGTTGTTGATGGTGGTGTTGTAGGGATGTGGATGGTGGTGGTGTGGGGTTGTTGATAGTGGTGTTGTGTGGTTTTTGATGGTGGTGTTGTAGGGATGTGGATGGTGGTGGTGGGGGGTTGTTGATGGTGGTGTTGTGTTGTGAGGTTGTTGATGGTGGTGTTGTGGGGTTGTTGATGATGGTGGTGTTGTGTTGTGGGGTTGTTGATGATGGCGGTGTTGTGTCGTGGGGTTGTTGATGATGGTGCTGTGGGGTTGTTGATGATGGTGGTGGGGGGTTGTTGATGGTGGTGTTGTAGGGATGTGGATGGTGGTGTTGTGTTGTGAGGTTGTTGATGGTGGTGTTGTGTTGTGAGGTTGTTGATGGTGGTGTTGTGGGGTTGTGAATGATGGTGGTTTTGTGTTGTGGGGTTGTTGATGGTGGTGTTGTGGGGTTGTTGATGATGGTGGTGTTGTGTTGTGGGGTTGTTAATGATGGTGGTCTTGTGTTGTGGGGTTGTTGATGGTGGTGTTGTGGGGTTGTTGCTGGTGGTGTTGTTTGTGTCGTTGAGGACGGGGGTGTTGAAGAAAGTAAAATATTAGCCAACGACTAGAAACGGATGGTGGATTGATAGAGAAGAATAGTTGGGTGGGGATGATGTTTGTGGCTGGATGGTTGTTGAGGGTGACAGGTGGAAATTTTTCAATACTGCAATGTTACATCATCAACATCACTTGAAGTCATTATTAAATAATCAACAACACATGACGTCAATGTTACATCATCAACGCCACGTGAATTCATTATTACATTGTCATTACCACGTGACCACGTCAGTTGAGTTGCAAGGATGTAATATTCTTCAGCAAGATCCAACACCTCCTCTCCTCATCCACTCGAGCCCTTCGTCAACACGTCATCAACAACGAAGGTGTGGTGTGGTGTGGTGTGGTGTGGCGTGGTGTGATGTGATGTGGTGTTTTGGTGTGGTGTTGTGTGGTCTTGTGTGGCGTGGTGGGGTGTGGTGTGGTGTGGTGTGGTGTGGTGTGGTTTGGTGTGGTGTGGTGGAGTGTGGTGTGATGCGGTGTGGTGTGGTGGGGCGTGGCGTGGTGGGGTGTATTTTTCATTTTGATAAACGCTGAGTCATCATAACCTCTTCAACTACGAACATTTTTCCACCATTTAAATCCCACCAACCTCACTTCCATCACGGATAGCGTCATTATTACCACTATATCAAATTTCACCACCTTTCCATTAAGCTTAATAAATTTTCACCCTTCTCAACACCACCACAATCACCACATTTTTATCACCACCACTGCCATACCGCACTACACCACTGCCAAACCGCCCCACACCACCGCCACACTACACCACACCATCGCCACACCACACCACACTATACCGCCGCCACACCACACCACCCCAAACCGCACCAACACAGTGAGGCGTTTTGAACACCGCATCAAGAACGTCTTGAACGAGATGGGCGATGATGAGAAAAAGTTGGCGAAGTTGTTCTATGGCAGAAGAGTCACCCTGGCGGAAGAACTGAGTGGGTTGGGGGTGTGTGTGTGTGTGTGTGTGTGTGTGTGTGCGTGCGTGAGTGTGTGTGTGTGTGTGTGTGTGTGTGTGTGTGTGTGTGTGTGTGTGTGTGTGTGTGTGTGTGTGTGTGTGTGTGTGTGTGTGTGTGTGTGTGTGTGTGTGTGTGTGTGTGTGTGTGTGTGTGTGTGTGTGTGTGTGTGTGTGTGTGTGTGTGTGTGTGTGTGTGTGTGTGTGTGTGTGTGTGTGTGTGTGTGTGTGTGTGTGTGTGTGTGTGTGTGTGTGTGTGTGTGTGTGTGTGTGTGTGTGTGTGTGTGTGTGTGTGTGTGTGTGTGTGTGTGTGTGTGTGTGTGTGTGTGTGTGTGTGTGTGTGTGTGTGTGTGTGTGTGTGTGTGTGTGTGTGTGTGTGTGTGTGTGTGTGTGTGTGTGTGTGTGTGTGTGTGTGTGTGTGTGTGTGTGTGTGTGTGTGTGTGTGTGTGTGTGTGTGTGTGTGTGTGTGTGTGTGTACGGATACTTTTTGTAAAGGGGTGTGCGTGACAACAACACTTTTTGCATATTTAATCAATCTTTTGAACGTTGACCAATCAGAGCGTGTCAGACAGGTTCAGGAACTTTTGGAAGAGTTTAATAAGGCCCTACGGAAAGAAAAGCCCTAACCAACTATCTTCCAATGACAATTTTTGACCTAATGAATTCTTAACTTTTTAATTTTTAACTTTCATCAAATTTTTATTTATTGATTTTGTTTTTTTTTTCATTCAAAACTTTCTTTTTTTGAATGTAATTCAGCGCTATATAAAAGATTAGATTAGATGGCTATCTAATTTTTATCGATATTTTTCAAATTATTTCATTTTATTCTTTTTTTTATGAGTTTGACCTGTAAATTTTTGTCGATAGAATTTTTTCTACAAAGTTCATGAATTTTTAAAACTCAATAAAATAAAAATCACTTTTAATTAGCGTCTCCGTTGTCTGGTTACCGCTGCTATATCATTTAAATTCAAATTCTCAAAGATTTGGTTGACCTGTTTAATTCTTTTTGAGAGGTTTTATTTCACTGAGAAATGACCAAAAAAAAATCTAAAGAACGTTTCAACAGGAAGTCGACTTACAAAAGAAAAAGAAAAAGTAGTAAGGTAAATATTGAATCGGTGGAAGCAGAAAAGAATGAAACAGAGGTAAAAGACCCAGCAATAAAAGATTTAGAAATAAAAAAAACGAACTCGAGAGAAATGGATTTGAATGAAACGGACAGTTCCAAAACAACAAAAACGGTTTCCATTTTTGAAAACGTCGGCTTTCAAACCGCCACGTTCACCCAGAACGAGACTGACAGAACCGAAGGCACCAAACTAGAAAGTGGATTTTCAAACAGTTTTGGAACTACAGACCGAAAGGGTACATAAATTGAAGCGAAATAACTATACGGCCTGCTAATTTCCTCTTTTTTTCACGTAATTTCTTAATAATCCAAATTATTGGTTGTATTGGCAGTTTCCAGTTTTACTTTTAATTAAGTAAATATTGAAATAGCGTGTCTGTTTCTATGAATAAATCTGTTACTAAGTGTATATAATATTAATATTTTTCCTAAAGTGCAGACACGCAGCGTGAAAGAGAGCTTCTTCCGTAGCAAATTCTTCCCTTCCAGAAGAGAAAAACGATCAAACGAAGAATCTCTGCAACTCATGTGACTGGAAACATTATGAGGCGCTATCTTCACTTTTATTTCAAAATAAATCACATGAGGCGCTGTAGCATAAAGGTTAGCGAGCTCAATTGGGAAGCGTGAGTCTCAAGGTTCAATCCCCAGCTAAGCTCAAGTTCGACTTTTTGAAAAAGGTAACTCAAGTTACGCTGTGGTAGAGTGGCTCAGTGCCATAGAAAGTGAAGCCGTTTCCATGGGAGTGTTTTTGAATCACACCTAAATTTACTGATTAGATTTAAAAAATGATTTATTGAGGAAAATTTCATGACCAAAGTCTGTGTGTCCACTTATTGAAGACATTCAGTTTGATACGAAAATTTAAGAATTGGAATATGACTTTACATGGTAGAATATACCAACTTGTATTGGAATAGAGTGGCAGATATAGGATTGGATGACAAGTGATTATATTGAATAAGCTTGCGTGTGGTCAATTAAGTCGAATTTTATAATTATTAATTTTCCTACCATCGCTTATCCTCCCAACATCCTAACCCTCAAACCCTTCCGGCCTGAAGTTTATTCCACTTCATCCCTTGAAACTCCAGTTCTTCCGCTCTCACCCCAATTTAACTTATCCGCTTCCACCTATTCATCTAATCTTTTATACTATAACGCATCTCTACTGTCTTTGTTCTCACCACCACCTTCTCTTTCCTGCTGACATATCTCCACCCACTTCCACCCACCTCCACACACCTTTACACATCTCAACACACCCCTAAACATCTCCACACACTTCTACACACCTCCACACACCTCTACACACCTCTACACATCTCCACACACCCCTACACATCTCCACACACCTCCACACAGCTCCACACACCTCTACACATCTCCACACACCTCTACGCATCTCCACACACCTCTACACATCTCCACACACCACTACGCATCTCCACACACCTCTACACATCTCCACACACC
>OX387257.1:4472906-4477906 GCA_947562095.1 Branchellion lobata | reverse complement strand
CAGCAGTATTATTTTAAAAGTGAGTTTTCTCAGGTGTGGCACATATACTTGCTCACTATCAGGTGGACATGGAAAGGATGGAGTTGATACTGGTGACTCCCGCTATAGAGGAACTCATTCACGAGTACAACATCCTCAAGAGAAAACAACAGGAGGAACTGGCTGTTGTGGAGGTTGGTGTCGTTGTTTTGTATTGTTGTTTTGCTTGTTGTTCTGGTTGTTGTTTTGGTTGTTGTTTTTGTTGTAGTTGTTTTATTGTGATTGTAAGCCATCTTTGACACCCCTTTTTGACCCTTTTGTGACCCATTTTCACCCATTTTTCACCAATTTGTGACCTATTTTTGACCCATCTTTGGCCCATCATCATCATCTTCTCTTCTAACTCATCATCATCTCTTTCCCTCTCCCCCGGCAGAAGGAGATAGCACATCAGCACAACGAGTACATGCAGACGTTGAAGGTGAACACGGACATCATCAACTACCTGCTCGCCTACAAACACCTCGCCAACGAACTCGCCTCAGAGCTTGATCGGAAAGAGGATGAACTGGTAGGGGTTTTGGGTTTTTTTTTGGGGTTTTTTGACGGTATTTTGGGGGTTTTTTGACGGTATTTTAGGGGTTTTTTGACGGTATTTTTGGGGTTTTCTGACAATTTTTTGAGGGTTTTTGGAAGGGAGAAAGGGTCTTTATGGGAGAAGGAAGAAAGGTTCGAGTGTCTGTAAGGTTTTTTGAGGTGTGGTTGTGATTTTTGATAATTTTTTGTTGAGGGTAGTTGAGAGTATGGTATTGAGATTATAGGAATTGTTGTGGGTTGTTGTTTTTGTGGGTTGTTGTTTTTGTTGGAATGTTTTCTTTAGTTCATAAGTTTAGTTTTTGTGTGGAAAGTTGTCTGGACTAGATATAAATTTTTTTTGTTGTTTCAATGATTCTCGTCTCGTTAATGGCTTTTTCTTTTTTACTTTTAGTGATTTTAAACACCAGGCAATCAGTGACATAAAAATTTTTTTTCAATATTTTCTATTAAATTAGATTCAAATTTTTCATTTTATTCACATCAATTTTTTCCAGTTTTTGATTGAATTTCAATTGAATTCCACTAAACTTTTAATTCAATTACTCTTGTTTAATTCAAATTAAAACACGCAGACGAAGCGCAAGGCAGAGCCGATGAACATGCACGTGGTGGTGCAGCTGGTGAACAAGCAGTTGGACGAGCTCCTTTCCCTCAAGAAGCAGCTTTACAAGCTCCTTTACTGCACCCCCACCTCTTACATCTAACCTACTTAATACCACCTCCTACCTTTGATTTTGTTCTACCTTATCGGATCTTCGATCTTATCCCATCTTCTCTGAAATAATCTAACCAAAGCTAACTTAATCGAATCCAGTATAACTAGATAACACAATTGTTTAAGATTGAGTTTATATTTTACACGAGCTATCACTAATAACTTTCGCTACACTGTCGCATTTCTGAACCAAGACGTTTGTCTCAAAGTTGTTAGAAATGGTGTTGGAAGATTAGATTGGAGTTGATAACTCATTTGTATTTCATGGTCATTTTTTTTGTTTTTTCAAATCTAGATTTCACAGTGCCTTGTTAACATTTCATATTTGATTAACTCAGTCAAGAGTTCTTAGTAAGGATTGAGTTGAATTTGTTGAATTATTTCCGAGTATGTTGATAATTTTTATGAAAGTTTTTCAGTATTTTGAAAAATTCTTTTACTTTTGCAAAAGAATCAAAATCAACTCAGCTTTTGAAAAGAAAACCAAATAACGAAAACGAAGATTGTTTTATCCCTGTCTTTTAGATCACAGTAAAAGAATAATTGTGCTTTAATCAAATTCAATCAAACTTTTAAATTTCTCAAATTCATTATCCTGAATTGATTGTTTCAGAATTTTTTTCGTTTTTGAACACAATCAGACTGAAGTTAAAGATCAAATTAAAAAAAAGAAGTATTGCTACGTTAACAGTCAGTGCATTTTGAGCGATAATTGTTTTGCACATTTATCCAATTTAAAAAAAACCTAATAATGTCAGAACAAAAGGGTAGAAAGCGAAAATTGGAAGAAGACGTTGAAGAAAAAGAAGATACAAAAAGTGATAATGACGAAAATGGAATTGAAGAAGTAGATTTGAAAGGAGGAGAAAGTGAAGAATCTGGGGAAGACGATGAGGACGATGACGATGACGATGAAGATGATGATGATGAAGAGGAAAGTGAAGAAGAGGAGGAAGAAGAAGTGGTAAAAAAATCAAGTAATAAAGACACAAAAAAGGTAAGTTTTTTTATATTAAACCTCAAACCTCCCCCTCAAGCCACTATAAACTCCCCAAAAGAAGAAGCACCCAGGTCCTCGAACTTTCCTGCCAGGGGGTCACGTGAAAGTGCATGGAGGGATGTACTGTGACGAGAGTGCCTACACCATTTATCACAGAGCAGACATAGGTGGTGACAGGGTGTGGTGGTCATGGTGGTAGTGTGTGTGGTGGTCATGGTGGTAGTGTGTGTGGTGGTCATGGTGGTAGTGTGTGTGGTGGTCATGGTGGTAGTGTGTGTGGTGGTTTTGGTGGTAGTGTGTGTGGTGGCCATGGTGGTAGTGATGGTGTGATGTGGGTCGTTTAAGTGGTTATTCTATCATTATTAAATTAAATTATTTTCATTTCATATGACTATTTATTAATTCTATGAGCCATTTTATCACTAAATTTAAATAAAATAAATTTCATAATTAAATCTATGAATGTCGAATCAAAGCAAATCTCATTCACCTATTTCAAAAATCCATCTGCATAGTGATAAATAGAACCGATAGTTAAAGAGGTTTGAAGAGGTGAAGAGAATGTCCCCCATTCCACCCTCCAGGGTACTCCTGTTTGAGTTGCGACATCATTCATGACAAGCTCGGGGATGATCGAACCACCTTTCCAGCCACCTGCTACATAGCCGCAGGCACCCAAGACTCCAGCAACAACAACATCATTGTCATGAAAATGAGCAATCTACACATTGTCAAGTCAAAAGATGCTGATGACGACGACGAAGATGGGAGTGAGTGCAGTTATGATGGGGATGCGGACTGGGATGAGGAAGAGGAGGAGGAGGAGGGTTCCAAGAGACGAACAATTAAGATGAGCATGCTCAAACATCCCGGAGCAGTCAACCGTATCAGAGTTGGTCATCCATTCATTTATTAATTAATTCATTCATTCATCTATTACTTCACTCATCTATTTTCTATCCATTCATTTATCTCTTTATCCATTCATTCATCTATTTCTCCATTCATTCATTCATTTCTCCATTCATTCATTCATTTCTCCATTCATTCATCTATTTCTCCATTCATTCATTCATTTATCCATTCATTCATTCATTTATCCATTCATTATTTTTATCTTTCCACCCTTCTATCCATATTTACTTCCAATATATTTCCTCCTCTCACTCTTCATTTGTTTGCATCCATTTCTTTCTCTCATTCACCTTTCCTCATTCATCACTTTTTATACTCTCCTCATTCTCTCTTTTACCTCCCATTTCATTCATCATCCATCCATCCATTCATCCATTCATCTATCCACCCATTCATCTATCCATTCATTTATCCATTCATTCATCCATCTATCCATTCACTCATTCCTCCATCCATTCACCCATTCTTCTATCCATCCATCCATTCCTTCATTCATCCATCCATTCATCCATCCATCCATCCATTCATCAGACAGTCAACATTCAAGACACTACACTAGCTGCCACGTGGTCTGACACAGGAAAGGTGTTTGCATGTTTGTGTTTATGTTATTTTCACTTTCATTATTATTATTATTTTCATCATTTTTATTATTATTATTATTATTATTATTATTATTATTATTATTGTTATTATTGTTATTATTGTTATTATATCTGTCTTCTTCCAACAGGGACTCCTCTCCACATATTTTTATTCTAATAATAACATTAATACTACTACTACTACTACTACTACTACTACTACTACTAATAATAATAATAATAATAATAATACAATTTTCTAGTTAACTTTTTTTTTCTTTTTTCTTTGTTTATTTTTATCATTTTTCAATATTATTTTCAATCATTTCATTAATTATTATTATTATTATTATTATTATTTCATTAATTATTATTATTATTAATATTATTATTTTTCAAATAATATAATTTTTCCTCATTTCACCAATCCTATTCATTCCAGGTGTACATATGGAGTTTGATGGAATCGTTGAAGTCATTAGATAGACCCTCCAAGGGCAAGAAGAAGGAACAAAAAAGCAGGCTGGTGAATGGTGCATGCATGATGAATGAATGAATGAATGAATGAATGAATTAGTTAATGAATTAATGAATTAGTTAATGAATTAATGAATTAGTTAATGAATGAATGAATGGATGAATGAACGAATGAATGAATGAATTAGTTAATGAATGAATGAATGAATGAATGAATGGATAAATTAGTTAATGAATGAATGAATTAGTTAATGAATGAATGAATGGATGAATGAATGAATGAATGAATGGATGAATTAGTTAATGAATGAATGAATTAGTTGATTGACGGCGGAATGAATGAGTGAAATAATTAATTAAAGAATCAGTTATCAGATAAATGGACGAATGAGCGACTGAAAAAATTAATAACTGAAGGAATGAAAGAAGAATGGATGGAGGAATGAAGGAAGAATGGATGGAGGAATGAAAGAAGAATGAATGGAGGAATAAAGGAAGAATGGATGGAGGAATGAAGGAAGAATGAATGGAGGAATGAAAGAAGAATGAATGGAGGAATAAAGGAAGAATGGATGGAGGAATGAAAGAAGAATGGATGGAGGAATGAAAGAAGAATGGATGGAGGAATGAAGGAAGAATGGATGGAGGAATGAAAGAAGAATGGATGGAGGAATGAAGGAAGAATGGATGGAGGAATGAAGGAAAAATGGATGGAGGAATGAAAGAAGAATGG
>OX387257.1:4460406-4467906 GCA_947562095.1 Branchellion lobata | reverse complement strand
AGCTCGAGAAAATAACTGACGTCGTGCTAGTGTGCTTCTAATTTTACCAATAAGTTTGTAGCGCGCCTTCAGCATTATATTTCACTGTTTTCTTTTTTAGTTTCACAATTCGCCGTGTTTTTGTAACATTTCCAGCGTATGTCTAGACTTGATCTAATAAAGACTAATAATAATAATAATAATAATAATAATAATAATAATAATAATAATAACTCAACTGTTCCAAGGCGCTCATTCAGTAACCCAAAGTTGAGTAAAACCGTTCTTTTGGGAGCGCCTTTGAGCCATGGCTAAAGGTCCAACACAAATCCACTGGTAAGACTACGTGAGTTTAAACTGAGAGGGAGATTAGTAGCTTTCAAAATGCCTTGCCCCCCTCCATTGAAGGAGTTCCATGACGTCATCGGCCATCTAGTGTTTTACTCGTCTGTTTTAAACCCCTTGTTAGTTTGTTGTGTATACTCGAAATATCTTTGAACACGGTCGTTTATCATTAAGCTCGTCAACTTCGTTGTTATATTTTTGGCAACCCTTAAAATCTCACCATTGTTGGCACAAAGAGAAGTTGTCCTTGCAACTTTCCTTCATATATCAGAACCTTCTCAATCTAATCAAATCAAATCATTTGTATAGCGCTAATCCATCCTTTCTCTTACTTAATCCTTGATTGATCCTAAGCGCCTCTTTGCAACCTAGTTTGCCAACCGTGCACTATAAAAAAATGTATATTCCTTCACTCCTTATCAACTTTTCTTCTCATTGTTTTTTTTAAAATTATTATCACTATTATTTCCATTATTAGTAATATTTTTACTAATGGAATTATATCACATTTGATAGAATTAACTCAAAAAAAAATAAAAAAAACGTATTCGCAATTCAAATGCAAACTTTCTCAACATCGACACGTGGTGAATAAATTGTACGCACCTACAAAACTTCCCACAAACAAAAAATTATCTACACCAGAAATACTCTTCATCATCAAAGCGAAGCATTTTTGAAGCGCCTTTTGGCATTTCAATTGAAGACGTTCCCAGAATAACTTGACTATAAATAATTAAATAACCTATTAACTAATTGAATAGCCTGTTAACCAATTAATCAATTAATTAATGAGTTTTTTTAAAACTAATTAATGAGTTTTTTAAAAAACTAATTAATGCGTTTTTTAAACTAATTAATGAGCCTGTCAACTAATTAGTAAATTATAAATTAATTCGAATCTTGATGACGTTTGAAGGAAACTTAACTGAACTTTTATTTTAAATTTTAGAGCCAAGTATAATTTAAGACATACATTTTAATAATAATAATGACAAAAACAATGAAGAATTAAAAAACAGAATAAAAATAAAAATAAAAATAAAAATAATAATAATAATAATAATAATAATAACAAAAATAATGAATTTAACAAATACATATATCTGAGTATAAATGAGGAGAAGAATAAGAATAATAATATAAAAAATAAAAGAATAAAAATAATATTGAAGCTACTTCGTGAAGCGCCGAAGTGAGGGTTGAGGCGGGCATCGTATGAGTTTCAATTACGCATTCAAAGGTGATGGCGATGCTGGAGGTCTCACATTTATGTAGCGAATAAGATTTAGAAACTATAAAAAATAATAAAAATATTGAATAAATATTAATGAATAAAAAAATAAATTCTAAAATGATTAAATAATAGCAATGAAATAAAACAATAATAATAATAATAATAATAATAAAAAAATATATTAAAAAAGTTGAATAAGACCCTACTTAACTCCCTAGAAAACATGATCAAAGAATGGTTGACTTGCGACATATTTTGGCTAGGAACTCAAAGAAACCACAAAGAAAAATTTTGACTTAAAAAAAATCCCAAAAAAGTAAAAGTTAAAAGTACTGTTCATATATCCATCCATTCACCTATTCATCCATCCATCCATCTATTCATCTATCCATTCATCTATCCATTCATCTATCCATTCATTCATACATCCATCTATCCATCCAATCAATCATCCATTACCCATTCATCCATCTATCCATTATCACCTTAGTACCTACCCCACTCATCCATGAATTCAAACATGCAACCTTCCAATTATGCATTCGTGCATTCATGCATTAATCCATGCATCCATGATCCTTCCAATCACCCACCTATACATCCTTCAATGCATGCGCCCATCCATCCACAAATCCACTCATCCATCTATCCATCCATCCAAACATCCACCAACCCATCTATGCATCCATCTACCCATTCATCCACACATCCACACATCCACTCATCCATCTATCCACACATCCACCCACCCATCCTCCATCCATTCACCCATATATCCATGCATCCATGCATCCATGAATCCTTCCATCACTCCAGCTTCATCTGCTGCAGACTCCTCATCTTCCATGAGCCTGTGAGGTACCTCAATCGGATCATCACCAGGTCCTTGAACATCTGCATGGAGGCCAACAGGGGAGACAGCTTGGAACCTGGAGTGGTGGTTTGATGGGTGAGGATTTGATGGATGGTGGTGGTTTGATGGGTGGTGGTGGTTTGATGGGTGGTGGTGGTTTGATGGGTGGTGGTTTGATGAATAGTGATTTGATGGGTGGTAATAGTGGTTTAATGGGTGGCGGTGGTGGTAGTGGTTTGTTGGGTGGGGGTAGTGATGGTTTGATGGAGGATGGGTGGTGGTTTGAGTGAATACATTGATAATCCAATCAAATTACGCCTACAATACACCAAATATGAAAATAAAGTATAAAATTATAGAAATAAAAACAAAAAAAATCCAAAAATACTGAATAAAACACCAGGAATTTCCGTCCAGTTGACAGCCACTTCCGCTACCGGCACGTTGAAGTGCTGAGCTATGTGCAGAATGTCAACGTCAAAGGCCCTGATTGGTCGGTTGAGGTAGTGCTGTGTTATGATTGGTTGGTAGAAAAGTGCTGTGTTATGATTGGATGAGTTGAGTCGTGCTGTGCTATGATTGGTTAGAGTAATGCTGTGTCAGAATTGGTTGGAGTAATGCTGTGTCAAGATTGGTTGATTAAAAAGTAACTATGTTGTAATTGGTTGATTAAAAACCACTAGCCCCACAGAAAATCTCTGCCCACCCCTTCACACCCATATCATACACCCAGCCCCAGTCTCCCTCTTTCGCAGTTGCAATGCAATCCATAAAACACCCATCCCACCCCCTCATCCCCCCACTCTCCCATGGGACCCCATCTTCCATAACCATGAACTTCCAATACCCACCATGAACCCTCATCCCTAACTTCAACCCCACCACATCTCCAAAATCAACCCCATTCTCCCCCCTCCCCCAAAAATACTCTCTTTCTTCAACCCCATAAAACCACTATCACCATGAAAACCCTATCACCATGAAGACAATCCCCATAAAACACTCACCCAATAAAATCCCCATCACCATAAAAAACTCACCCAATAAAATCCCCATCACCATAAAAAACTCACCCAATAAAATCCCCATCACCATAAAACACTCACCCAATAAAATCCTCATCACCATAAAACACCCACCCAATAAAACCCCCACCACCATGAAACCCCCACCACCATGAAACACCCATCACCATGAAACACCCCGTAAAACACCCATCACCATAAAACACCCCGTAAAACACCCATCCCCATGAAACACCCCAGCCACCATCGATGCACGTGGAGGTTGAGGAAGAGGAGTTTGGCGGCCTGTCGGGTGAAGAGCTTGAATCCACACTGGGTGTCCTTCACACCCCTGACGCACAACACCCTCACCAGGAAGTGGAAACAGTACATCAGGAAGGTCCGAAAGATGGATCTCTAGAAAGGGGTGGAGGGGGGAGGTGGGTGTAAGGTTGTTGGGGGGAGGGTTTGTTGAGGGATGGGTATGGAGTTTTTTGGGCAATGGGTGTTTGTGTTGGGATGGAGTAATGGAGCTGGTTGTTGAAAGGAAGTGTTTGCTGGAGTGTTTTTTGGTGGGGTTGGGGTTTATGGGTGGTTTGTTGGGGGTAAGTGTATATTGAGATTGTTTTTTTGGGGTGGGAGGTTGTCGGAGTGGGGCTTTGTGGGGTTGCTCGTGGAAGGATGGTTGCGAGGATGTGTTGAGAGAAAGGAAAAAGGTTATGGGTCAGGCGGTAAGAGTGGAGGATGTTGAAGAAGGTTGAAGAAGAGTGGAAAAATTTGAAAAAGTGAAAAAAAAGAAAAATAAAAAAAGTGGTCTTGAAGCTTTACGGGGTTAATGCCACTATAATACTACTTGTATATATTGTATATATATACTTGTATATATCTATTGTATTGTAAAATGGGATGAAGACAGTCGAATAGTGTAATGGTAATGGTGAAGATTAGGAAAGGTGGTGAGAAAGAGTGGGGAGAGATGAGGTTATTGAGGAGGTGGGAATGGGTTTAATGAGTTAGAGAACATTTCCGTTGTTAATGCTATTAAATTAATGATAAGAATGATAAAAGTATTATTATTATTATTATTATTATTATTATTATTATTATTATTATTATGATAATAATTATTATTATCATTTATATAATAATAATAAGTATTGTACAAGACACCAACGTGTGCAATGCTGTCCTTCTCCATGTGAGCCCTCGAACCACACACCACCGCCATGTCCGTCTGTGTGTATGTTTGTATGTGTGTGTGTTTGTGTGTGTGTGTGTGTGTGTGTGTGTGTGTGTGTGTATGTGTGTGTGTGTGTGTGTGTGTGTGTGTGTGTGTGTGTGTGTGTGTGTGTGTGTGTGTGTGTGTGTGTGTGTGTAGTAGTAGTAGAGTAACAAAAATAAATTATCATTAAAATTACTACTACTATATTGCGTCAATCACACAACATAAAATTCTTAATTAACCAAAAACCATCCCAAAAACCACACAACACACCACACCACACCACACCACACCACAATACACCACACCACACCACACCACACCACACGACATCACACCACACCACACCACACCCCACCAAACCACACCACACCACACCACACCACACCACACCACACCACACATCACACCACACTACATCACACCACACCACACCACACTACACCAAACCACACCAACCACACCACACCACACCTTACCACAACACACCAAACTACATCACACCACACTACACCACCTGCTTGATCTTGTCCACTTGGCCTTCCAGCTTGACGATGTCTGCAAACTTGGTGGCTCCGTCGGCGTCTGCAAACAATACTCTGTTGCCTCTGCTCCTCAACACACCCTGGGAAGGAAGGGGGAAGAAGGAGGGGTGAAAGGGTGGGAATAATATAATAGCAATAACAACAAAATAATAGCTATTCTTATAAAAACAATAATAACAATAACAACAAATATGAAATAGAAAAATATATATATATAAATAATAATAATAATAATAATAATAATAATAAAAATAATAATCATAATAATAATATTAATATTAGTAATAATAATAATAATAATAATAATAATAAAAATAATAATAATAAAAATAAAAATAATACCAATAATAATAATAATAATAATAATAATAATAATAATAATAAAAATAATAATAATAAAAGTAATAATAATAGAAATAACAATAATAGTTATAATAATAATTATTAAAAAAATAAATAAAAAAAAATAATAATATCAACAAAATGAAGAAAAGAATGAAATAAATAATAATAATAATAATAATAATAATAATAAAAAGAATATTAATAATAATAATAATAATAATAATAATAATAATGATAAAAATAAAATAATAAAAAGAATGAGATGAATAATAATAATAATAATAATAAAAACAATGAAAATAATAAAAACAATAATAATAACAATGATAATGATGAGAATATAAATAATAAAAATAATAAAAACAATAAAAATAGAAATAGAAATAAAAATAATACTAATAATAAATAATAATAGTAATAATAATAATATTATTATTATTAAAATAAGCTTACCATGCGCACAGCGCCTCCCTTCCCCCTGTTTTTGACTTGTGTGAGGACTCGGAACTTTTGGGAGCCGAGTTTGCGGGTGTATTTCAAAGCCACCTGCGTGGTGTGGTGTGATGTGGTTTGGTGTGGCTCGTGTGGTGTGGTTGGTGTGGTGAAGTGTGGTTGATGTAGTGTGGTGTGGCTGGTGTGGTGTGGTTAGTATGGTGTGCTGTGGCGTAGTGAGATGTGGTTGTTGTGGTGTGGTTGAAGTGGTGTGGTGTGGTGGAGTTTGGTTGATGTGGTGTGGTGTGATTGTGGACTTTTTTGATATTTCAAAGTACGATGTTATGCGGAAAACGGAAAAAAAATATTTTTTTTTAATCGAAAAATTCTATCAGTTGTGAGTTTTAAAACGCTGTAGGCGTGATGCAAATTTGGTGAACAAAAAAATATTTTAAATTTAAAAAATTAAAAATATAAACATTGAAAAAAGTGAAAAAAAACTAGAAAAAAATTGAAGCAACCTTGGAAGTATCATCTGAACTTCCATCATCCACCAGTATCACTTCATAGGAGAAGTTCTTGTCCTTGCTCTGTAAGATGGGAGAAAAATGATAAAAACCCATATGCTAAAACTGTTAATAAACTTATCTAGTATAATCATTTCAGATCCAATATCTGATAAACTATTTTGTATGGCATGCTACATTGTTGGAGAGCAAATTTAATGAGCAAAAGTGGATTTGTTGACTATAACTGACAGCTCTGTTTTCCAGGTACTCAGTGGTTTCGTCCACCATGAGGGCCACTGTCGCAAAGAGAAGAAAGAAATTTATATTGAAAAGTCAACTAAATTTTTCATATAATTATAAATAGTTCTACACAGGCACAAAGACACAAGCACACGCACAACACTCACGTCTATTTTGTTCATTGTAGGCAGGCACAATGACAGACAGTGACACGGAAGGAGAGTCTAGAAGGGAGGGAAAAGAGTGTTTTACCGTTGTTCCGTCTGGAGCAAAATGGAGGAATTGATTTTCTTCTGGCTGGTATGAAAGATCCGGCTTGCTTCGAGTTACATAGAGGTAGATTGATATCTGTATTTAAAATTGAATCATGCTTACGAAAAACTATAAAAAAAAATTTCACTAAGCATGTTAACAGTATTTATTAATTGAAAATATGATATAAAAAATGTTAAAAAAAATTAAAACTTACAAAAACTAGAAAAGTTACGAATGCCGCGAGCAAAAATAACATTAAAAAGAAGAGAAGGAAATTTAAATCCATTTTCAAATTTTTATTTTAATTCAAGTGAAAGAACGATTTCAAATATTATTTTATTATTTCCCAATCGACGTTTGTGAAATCATTTCAACTTCAGTTTACTTTTTAAACAAATTTAGACGTGTCTTTTTGAAGATGTTAAAAGTAAATAAAGAAATTATATAAATATTTTTCAAAACATTAAAATGATCAAGAACGAATGCAGCTTTCAAATTGATTTCAAAAATCATTTTTCAAAAAAAGTTTTGAAT
>OX387257.1:4447906-4455406 GCA_947562095.1 Branchellion lobata | reverse complement strand
TTTTCATCATGCATCATTTTTTATCCACTCATTCACCATGCATCCAGCCATCATCTCCATGCACCACGCACCCCTCCTCCTATTCACCATGCATGCATCATGCACCATGCACCATGCACCCCTCCTTCTATTCACCATGTATGCACCATGCACTCTTCCTTCCATTCACAATGCATGCACCATGCACCATGCACCCCATGTCACCTGCAGAGAGAGGACTATGGAGTTGGAGTGGGATTGTTTGTTGGAGCGCTGTGGACTGCCACTGCTCAACTACACCCGTGGAATATTGTCAGTATTACTATTATTGTTATTATTATTACTATTATTGTTATCGTTACTTTTACTGTTATTATTATTATTACTATTATTGTTTCTAGTACTATTATTCTTCTTCTTATTATCAGTATTGAGGTGGCTGGATAAATAATGAAAAAGAAATTTTAACACTTACCAACACCCCTTCCCCCAATAAAAACAACATCACCAGTAACAACAAGAACTCTACAACACCACCATCAATACAACCACAAACAAAATAATCACCATACACAGCTACCACTAACTGAAACACCACCACAAATCACCCAATTTCCCCCAAAAACCCCAAATCCCCTTTTCCTCCTCAAACAACAACAACAACAACAACAACAACAACAACAACAACAACAACAACAACAACAATGATAACTACAACAACAACAATAACAACAATGACATAACAACAACAACGATTACGACGTCAGCAACAACAACAAAAACAATAACAACAACAAAAACAATGACAACAACAAGTTCCACCTGTTGCAGGTCGACGATTTGTTTGTTGAGCACCTGGATGTCCTGCTTGATGACGTAGGTGAGGCGTTGTATCTCGTCGTTGTGGTCGTTGAAGAGGCTACGCTTAGACGCCACTTGATAGGGAATGGTGGGTTTGGTGAAAGATCGGTGGATGAAGGATGGTTTGGGGGGATGAGTAAAAAATGGGTGAATGAATGATGGTTTGGAGGGTTGGGTAAGTGGGAGACGAGTGGTGGTTGAAGGGTTGGGTGGTGGATAGTAAATGGTGGGTGGTTAGATGGGTTGGAGAAGGAGTGGCTGTTGATTAATTGGTGAATGGGGAAGAGGAGTGTGGTTGAAAGAAAAAGAAGTGAAAGCTAGTTAGGTTTATGATGGATGGGTGGGTGGATTGGTAAGTTGGTTGGATGAAGATTGAAGGAATGAGTTGGATGGTGAGTGGGTAGAAAGGTTTGTTGATTGGGTTATTGAGTAGGTGGGTGGTTGAAGGATAGATGGGTGGTTGGAGAGATAAATAAGAAGGTTAGATAATTGATGAGTGAATGGGTGTCTTGAGTAAGTTATTGAGTGGGTTGAAAGTTTGGATGGTTGGTTGGTGGGTGTGTGGGCTATATGATGGATGAGTTCATTGGCAAGTATAATGGGATGATGAATGGGTATGGTAAATGGGTGATAGATGGGTGGATAGAGGTGTGGTAAATGGGTGATGGATGGTTGAATAGAGGTGTGGTAGATGGGTGATGGATGGGTGGATGGGGTGTGGTAGATGGGTGATGGATGGGTGGATAGGGGTGTGGTAGATGGGTGATTGATGGGTGGATAGGGGTGTGGTAGATTGGTGGTGTTTGAAGCATTAAAGAAGAGGGTGATCTCTCCCACTCACACATTGTGAGCTTCTCCAGCTTGGCAAATGTATTCGATATGTCTTTGCTTAATTGCCTGGAAGGTTAACGAGATAATTAATTAATTAATTAATTAATTAATTAATCAATTAATTAATTAATTCTATAAACAAACTGAAAACTGACTAAACAAAAGTAGTATGATCTAATCGATAAATGTGCAAAAAATTTGAATAAACCAATTTGGTACAATGAATTATAACAAGTGCACGCATGGTGGTGGTACTGAAAAAGATGATGATTATGATGAAGAAGATGATGATTATAATGAAGAAGATGATGATTATAAGGAAGAAGATGATGATTATGATGAAAAAAAGGATGATTATGATGATGTTGTTGATGAGAATGATGAAGATGATGATGTTGATACTTGGCAATGGGCATAAAACTGGTGGTGTGTGCGATGTTCTTTTTGAACTCCTCCTTGCCTGTTACTACTCCATTCCTCTGCTGTCAGGATGGCGATGATGATAAAGATAATAATAATAATAAAAAAATGATAATAATAATAATAATAATAATAATAATAATAATAATAATAATAATAACAATGAAATAAATAATGAAATAATAATAGTTATAATAATAATAATATGTTCATGATGATGATGATGATGATGATGATGTTTATCACCATCTTTGAAAGGAAAATACTTATTGCAGATTTATAATTTTTATTTTTGTTTCAAGCACCATTCAAATAAATATAAAATGTGAATGCTATTATAACAATTATAATTAACATGAGTATACCTTTATATAAATCACATTTCAATGAATAATGAGGATGATGATGATGATGATGATTATTATTATTATTATTATTATTATTATTATATATCATTATGACTATTATCATTATCCAAGTCATCACCCCAGGCACCTGTTGGGGTTGAAGAGTCCTAATGGCAGAGTTAAAATCTTTGGTTCGATCTCTGCACGCCATTTTGGTGATACGACAAGGTGGGTTGGATGCCTACCGAGTTTGATGGGTGGAGAGTATTCACATGTAAGTTGAGAATTAAAGAACCGTCTGGTCTGTTTTAAATTAGCGGAATCCCTGAAACTTTGGCCATGAACCAATTTTAAAAAATGAGAAGCTGATGTATAGTTTTATTCCGTGCTAGAAAAAGATTGTTATAGTTGCTGCCAGAACATACTTGAAACTGAAGAAGAAATCCCCAAAAAACTAAAAAACTTTTAATGAGTGAAATTAACTGAAAAAACACAAAACAACTTTTTCAGTAATCCCAGTTTTTTTGTAAACTTAAAATAACAGTTTAAAATAAAAACAGTTCCTAAATATTTTGACGAACGTAGCTTCTAAAGAACATATATATGAGTTTAATGATTAAACATGTAAAGCGCTCAATTTTGAAAATAAACTGACTATTACTTTATTTTTAATGACAAAATTAAAAAAACCTTATACTTGTTTCAGAGTAGTTACAAGTTCTTTTAGTTTTTTTTCAAAGTTTAAAACACCCAATGAAAAACAAGTCTTAATATTTAGTTTTTAAAACGCTTGATAAATATATGTGGATGTGTTGTGAGGGCAAATTGGAAAACTAGAGTTTATGTTATTTAAAAACGTTTAAAAAATATTTTCATGAATACAAATATCATGTCTTATAAAAACTCAGCTCAAATACATGAGAAACGTTTTTTTAAAATAAAATATCTACTTTCACAAACTTTTTCCATCAATTTGGTAACAGATTTCAAATACTCAACAAACTAGTCACGGATTTTTTTTCCAAATAAAAACAGATTAAAAAAAACTTACATGCATTGTATCAAAATGTTTGTTTTGAATAAAAAATAAAGACGAAAAAAAGATAGTTGATACTGAGCAGGTAACATAGCGATAACTATAGTAGTCTCAAAGAAGACCGTACTACTTTTAACCAAACCACGTGATTAAAAAAATATTTAAGCTTACGTGAAGTATTAATATTTGTTGAATTTTTTAAATTGAATTTTTAACCAAAACATTTATTACCAGTATATCTATTGTGAGAGGTTTAATTATTTTTATACTGGTTCATTGTACCAGCTGTGATTTAGAGAGTTATGTTGTGAGGTGTCCATAGGTAGGCAAAGTAAAATGCGAGACAAGATACCGGCTAAAGAAATGTTCATCTCAAGAGCTTTAGAAAAAATTTTGGCGGACCGTGAGATCAAGAAATCGCACTGCTCACAATTGAAGAAGACGTGTGAAATCGCCCTAGGTATTTAGCGTCACCTGACGCAGAATATTTATTCATTGATTTTTGTTTCTGCTGATTGAACATACGGCAAGAATCTAGAATAAATTTTCAATTTATAAAGCAATTGACTTAGAAAATTCATAATCACTGTTATTGCCTTGGTGGGGGGTTAGAGTGTGCTTTTGGTGTTAGTTTTATGCTAATAGTATTATTTATTTCTCACAGAGGATTTGAAAAATGACATAAAAGTTCAAAAGTGAGTTGATATCAATTCTTCAATTTTTTATCAATGATGTAAATGTTTTGCAATACCAACAACCCTAAGAATTAAAGAACTTATCGGGGTGAATTTACTCAAAATACAGTTATGAGTCAAAATGTTTGAATTCAAATGAAATCTGTGAATTAAAAAATAATCACATGGAAAGTTTAGAAAGAATTTTTTATCAAAACTTAAAATTAAAAAAACTATTGAATAAATTTGATAATTTTTTCACTGGAATTGTTTTTAACTAAGATAAAATAGTTTTTTTTTCAATTATAAAAATTAAAATTGAAAAATTATTTGCTAAAAAAAAACTAAATCAAAAATTATTTACAAGAAAAATGTATTTAAAACAAAATTTCAGCCAAAATAATTCAAAAAAAAATTTGTTTTTTTTTAAAAACTCATTTAAAATAAAACTTAAATTTTATTTTTTGAATATGACTGTAGGTCCAATGAAATTTTTTTTAACAAAACATTTTCGAAATCTTTCTTTTGCAAAACATTAAAAAAAAATTTTTTTCTACAAAAAATTTTTTCAAAAATATTTTTTTGCGATACATTTTTCACAATTTTTTTCCCACAATTTAAAAAAAAATGTTTATCATATTAATGACAACATATTGATCGATTTTGTATTGATTCAGTTTTTTCCTATCAATTTCTTTTTCAAAAAAACTTTTGACCCGAAAAATTATTTTTTTCTAGAATATTTTATTTTTCACAAAAAACATTCTCATAAAAAAAAAATTTTTTACACTAAAAACAATCGTTCTCTAAAAAAAACAAAACTAAATTTCCCACAAAAAAACGAAATGTCCCATTAAGAGAATCATAGTTCCATCAACAAAAAAATAATTCTTCACAAAAAAACAAAACGAAAAATTTCCCTTCAAAACGAAAAATTATTTCCAAAAATTAAAAGTTTTTCCTAAAACAAACAATCCCCCCAAAACAAAAAAAATTATTCTAAAATAAAAAATAATTTTTTTTCCTTTTTTTCACTCCCCCTCCTCCCTTCTTCTTCCTTCTCTTCCCTCCTTTTTTTCTTTTTCGTCCCCCACCCCTTCTTCTATTTTTCCCCTTCTCTTTCTTCTTCTCTTTCTCTTTCCTTCTCCTATCTTCTTCCTCTCCTTCTCTTTCTCCTCCCTCTTCTCCTTTCTCTTATCTTTTTCTTTTTCTTCTTTTTTCTCCTTTTCCTATTTCCTCCTTCCATCCCCTTCCTCCATCTCTTCCCCCCATCCCCTCCTCTAGAGCATCGACAGGCGATTCCTCGTCGACGCTGCCTTCGGTGAAGACCATTGATGCAGACCGCTACTTCCTGCCCTTTGAGCTGGCCTGCAAGTGCAAGAGCCCTCGCATGGTAGAAACATCTCTCGACTGCCTCCAGGTGGGTGGGGGGAGTAGGGGGACTAAATGGTGGGTGGAGGGAGTGGGGAAGTTCAATGGTGGGTGGGGAAAGGGGGTGAAGTTCAATGGTGGGTAGGAGAGGTAGGGAAGTTCAATGGTGGGTAGGGGGAGGGGGGGTGAAGTTCAATGGTGGGTGGGTGGAAGGGGGATAAATGGTAAGTAGTTGTGGGGTTATTTAATAGGAAAGAACACATTTATGGTGGTGAGGTAATTTAATGGTGGTGGAGCAATCTCATCCACCACCACCACTACAGAAACTGATAGCATACGGCCACCTGACGGGCAACAGCGTGGACAGCACCAACCCCTCTAAGCGCCTCATTGACCGCATCGTCGAAGCCGTCTGCTACTGCTTCCAAGGCCCTCAAACCGACGATGGCGTGCAACTGCAGATCATAAAGGTGGAGTGGGTGGTGATGATGGGGATTTTGGAGGGAGAGGGGTGGTTTTTGGGTGAATATGGTGATTTTTGGGGGGTTAGATGGCGGGTTCTTTCATGGGGTGGGTTGGATGGTATGGTGGTGGGCTGTGTAATGGTGGTTGGTTTGATGGGGAAGCGGGTTGGATGGTGAGGGTTAAAGAGGGATGAATGGGAGATGGTGGGAGAAGCAGGGATGGAGAGGTATAATGAGAAATGTTATAGGGTTTTTGGTGATCGGTGAGTGGAGGAGAGGAAGTGGTGGTAGGTGGAGTAGACGGAAGAAATGATTGATTGTCGGAATGATGGATGGATGGTGATAAAAAGGAGTAATAAAGGCGTGGATGAATGAGCAAGCATATCAAGAAGCGGACGAAAAATGCACATACTAGGGACGAATGAGAAAAAAATGAAAAAAAATGATAAAAAAAGAAATTAAAGGAACGGAAGAAGAAACTTTGATAGATAGAAAAAAAGATGGAAAAGGATTGGACGAATGATTAATTATTTAACCTACCCACCCATTCACTCACTCATTCACCCACCCACTCATTCACCCTCCCATCCAACTCATTCATTCACTCATCCACCTATTCACCCATTCAACCACCCATCCATTCACCCATTCACCCACCCATCCATTCCTTCACCCACCCACAAATTCACTCACCCATCCAAGCCAACTCCTTCACACCCACCCCTCAGGCTCTGCTGACGATAGTGACGGCGAGTACGTGTGAGATTCACGAAGGCACGGTATTGCTGGCGGTGAGAACTTGCTACAACATCTACCTGGCTAGCTGCAACCTCGTCAACCAAACCACCGCCAAGGCCACCCTCACTCAGATGCTCAACGTCATTTTCGCCCGCATGGAGAACCAGGTGGGGGGGGGAGGGGGGCTTTTGGGGGGTTTGGCGATTTGGGGGAGGAGGGGAAGGGGGTTTGGGGGTTTTTGGGGAAACTTGAGGTTTTGAGTTTTGGGGTGTTTTGGGTTGGTGTTTTTTGGGGTTTTGGGGGTTTTAATAGTTTTTTTGGAGAATTTTCGGGTAGTTTTCTGTGTTGTCAGAATTTTTCATGATTTCTTTGATGATTTTTGAGATTTTTGGTGAATATTTTGAAATTCTTTGGGTGGGGATTTGGGTGGTAGATGAGCAATTGTTTTGGGTGGTGTGCGGTGTGGTCTCTTGAGGTAGTTTTCGTTGGGTGATTTGATGGGGTTGGGTTCATTGGGCTGTTGGGCGCTTCGGTGTTAGTTAAAACGACGAGTATTATTATGAATGCATGAACGTGCAGTTTGTTATAGCGCACACCTTTCAAACTAGTCTGCCTCAGAGGCGTTACTATAGTGGCGTTCGAGCAGAACCAGTTTCAAAACTTCTCTACACTGTTGCATGATTTGAGTGTTGTATAATTATTGAAAAATAATTTTTTATATTTGTATTGTATTGTATTTCAAAGCCCCAGGCAATCAACGGAGACATCCTTCATTCAGT
>OX387257.1:4440406-4445406 GCA_947562095.1 Branchellion lobata | reverse complement strand
ACACACACACACACACACACACACACAATCAAACTCTCACCCTTTACACCGAACCTCACAACCCCATAAAAAATCCAAAAAAAACGAAGCCTCCAAAACTCCCACAAAACTTTGAGTTTCAAAAAAACCTCGAAATCCCATGAAAACCCATCTTTCACGCCATGAAAAAATCACATGAAAAAAACCTCACAACCCACCCAAAGGTCTCACGAGTTGCGTTCGAAGACGTTGTCGTTGCAGTTGTTGCTGACCATTCTGCAGAACAGCGGGCCCACCCTCCGGACCAACGAGATGTTTATAAACGCCATCAAGCAGTACCTGTGCGTGGCTCTGTCCAAGAATGGCGTCTCCAACGTCCAGGTCATCTTTGAACTCTCGCTCGCCATCTTCCTCACCCTTCTCTCACACTTCAAGCAGCACCTCAAGATGCAGATTGAGGTTTGGTGGGAGGAGAGAGGGAGAGGAGGGTGTGGTTTTTGTTTTTTTTTTTTTTGTTTGTGGATATGTTTGTGGATGTTTAGGTACGGGGCTGTTTGTGGCTGTGTGGAGGTTTTTATAATGGTGAGGGTGCTTGTAGCGGTGTGGGGAAGTTTGTGGTGGTGTGGGGAGGTTTGTGGAGGTGTGGAGAGGTTTGTGGAGGTGTGGAGAGGTTTGTGGTGGTGTGGGGAGGTTTGTGGAGGTGTGGGGAGGTTTGTGGTGGTGTGGGGAAGTTTGTGGTGGTGTGGGAAAGTTTGTGGTGGTGTGGGGAAGTTTGTGGTGGTGTGGGGAGGTTTGTGGAGGTGTGGAGAGGTTTGTGGTGGTGTGGGGAGGTTTGTGGAGGTGTGGAGAGGTTTGTGGGGGTGTGGAGAGGTTTGTGGGGGTGTGGGGAAGTGTCTGAGGGTGTGGGGAGGTTTATGGTGGTGTGTGGAGGTTTGTGGTGGTGTGGAGAGGTTTGAGGTGGTGTGAGGGCGATTGCGTGTGTGTGTGTGTATGAGGTTGTTCGATGTAAGTGTAGATTTGCAAAAAAAAATTTTATTACATAAATGCATGTCTGCACCCATCCCACCCCACATTCAACCACATAAAAATACACGCAAATACAAGCACACACACAAACACATAAACGCACGTACACACACAGGTCTTCTTCAAGGAAATCTTTTTGTACATTCTCGAATCACCCACCTCCTCCTTCGAGCACAAGTGGATGGTTGTGCAAGCACTGGTCAAGATCTGCTCTGGTGTGTGTGTGTGTGTGTGTGTGTGTGTGTGTGTGTGTGTGTGTGTGTGTGTGTGTGTGTGTGTGTGTGTGTGTGTGTGTGTGTGTGTGTGTGTGTGTGTGTGTGTGTGTGTGTGTGTGTGTGTGTGTGTGTGTGTGTGTGTGTGTGTGTGTGTGTGTGTGTGTGTGTGTGTGTGTGTGTGTGTGTGTGTGTGTGTGTGTGTGTGTGTGTGTGTGTGTGTGTGTGTGTGTGTGTGTGTGTGTGTGTGTGTGTGTGTGTGTGTGTGTGTGTGTGTGTGTGTGTGTGTGTGTGTGTGTGTGTGTGTGTGTGTGTGTGTGTGTGTGTGTGTGTGTGTGTGTGTGTGTGTGTGTGTGTGTGTGTGTGTGTGTGTGTGTGTGTGTGTGTGTGTGTGTGTGTGTGTGTGTGTGTGTGTGTGTGTGTGTGTGTGTGTGTGTGTGTGTGTGTGTGTGTGTGTGTGTGTGTGTGTGTGTGTTTGTGTGTTTGTGTGTGTGTGTGTGTGTGTGTGTGTGTGTGTGTGTGTGTGTGTGTGTGTGTGTGTGTGTGTGTGTGTGTGTGTTTTTGTGTGTGTGTGTTTGTGTGTGTGTGTGTGTGTGTGTGTGTGTGTGTGTGTTTGTGTGTGTGTGTGTGTGTGTGTGTGTGTGTGTGTGTGTGTGTGTGTGTGTGTGTGTGTGCGTATGTGTGAGTGTGTCTGAGCTTGACTATTACTGTTAGTTTTCCTTTCATTATATTTTTTTTAATAGTTTTTATTATCGTCATTTCATCATCATCATCATCATCATCATCATCATCATCATCATCATCATCATCATCATCATCATCATCATCATCATCATCATCCTCATCATCATCATCATCATCATCATCATCATCATCATCGCCATAATCATCTTCATTACGCACAGATGCACAATGCGTTGTTGACATCTACATCAACTACGATTGTGACCTCAATTCTGCCAACATATTCGAGAGGTTTGTTGTTGTTTGCGTTTTGTTTTTTTATTATTTGTTATTTATGTGTTGTTTTTCATTGTTTGCATGTTGTTTTTCATTGTTTGCTTGTTGTTTTTTGTTGTTTGTTGTTTACGTGTATTTGTTGGTATTTTGCTCGATGCCTTTTCCCCCAAAATGTTGATGCTTTTTGTTTTACCGTTTTTTTGTTCTATGCTGTTCTTTCTGTCTTTGTTTTCATGTTGTTCTCTCCATACTTTTATTGGTGATATTTTTTATTTATTTGTTATTTGTAGTTGTTATTTGTTCTTTGTTGTTATTTTGTTGTTGTTATTTGTTGTTACTTTGTTGTTGTTATTTATTGACGCTTGCCTACTCAACGTAGGTTGATTCATGACTTGTCGAAGATCGCCCAAGGAAGGCAGGCCATTGAGCTGGGTGGGTGCTTCACACACACGCATACACACATACACACACACACCCACACACACACACACACACACACACAAACACACATACACACACACCCACACACACACACACACACACACACACACACACACACACACACACACACACACACACACACACACACACACTTGGACAGGCGCCACAGCAAACCAGGAGAAGATGATGCGCATCAAGGGACTCGAGTGCCTGGTGTCAATGCTCAAGTGCATGACCGAGTGGAGCGATGACCTCTACAACTCACCTAACTCCCACCTCAACCTGGGTGCGTACTTGGAAAAATCTGACGCTTGTCGCTGTTTTTATTGGTTATTTAGGGTTTTTTTCTGGTCGTTTGGCGATTTTTATTGGTTGTCCAAAGGTTTTCAAAGGTTTTCATTGGTTGCTGAGAGGTTTTATTGTTTTTTGAATGGGCGTTTTTTTGTTGAGTTTTTTGTTGGTTTTAAATGTTGTTTTTGGGTGGGTGTTTGGGGATTTTTGGTATGGTTGATGGTTTTTGGGGGTTTGTCGGTTGGTTTTTGGTGGAGGTTTATTGGTAGGTGTTTTTTGGGTGAGGTTTTGTTGGTTCGTTGGTGGTAGAAGTCGATGAAAGGTTGGTGGTAGTAAGAGTGAGGGTATGAATACACTGCAGTGTACTATAGTATGGTGAGTGTGGCAGCTCACAGCATCGACAACACGGCCACACCAACCACCACAGTAGAAGCAGCCGACACGTATCTGTCTTCCAACAACCAGAACCACGCAGCCACTCCGACCACCACAGCTTCCACCAATACAGCCTCAATCACCGGAGCCACAGACGACCAGAACCTGGAGCAGATCGAAGTGAGGAAGCATAAGAAGGATCTGTGGGAACATGGCATTGAGCTGTGAGTGGTCAAGAAGGGTTGAGAGTGGTTGGGAGTGGTTGTGAGTGGTTGTGAGTGGTTGTGAGTGGTTGTGAGTGGTTGTGAGTGGTTGTGAGTTGTTGTGAGTTGTTGTGAGTGGTTGTGAGTGGTTGTGAGTGGTTGTGAGTGGTTGTGAGTGGTTGTGAGTGGTTTTGAGTGGTTGAGTGTAGTTCGGAGATGTTCGAATGATTGAGGGCGGTTGTGTGTATTCGGAAGTAGACGATCACCAAACTACATCAAACCTGACTACACCCCACCACACCATACTACACCATACCACACTACACCAACCACATCACGCCACACCACACCAACCACATCACGCCACACCAACCACACCACGCCACAGCTTCAACAAGAAGCCCAAGAAGGGTTTGATCTACCTACAGGAACACAACCTCATCGACCACGAAGCCACCAACATTGCTGAGTTCTTACATCGCGATGACCGCATTGATAAGGTGGGATAGGCGATGATAATGACAGTAATGATAAGTTGGTGTTTGTAAGTGGTTTTAAGTGGTTGTGGGTGGTTATGGGTGCTTGTTTGTGGTTGTGGGTAGTTGTTTGTGGTTGTTGGTAGTCGTTTGTGGTTGTGGGTGGTTATATGTGGTATTGAGTGGTTGAGTGTGGTTTCAAGCAGTGATGTAAAGGGAGTTGTGCTTGCAGAGGTTCAAGGGTGGTTTGAAATGGTTTGGGGTGGTGCTAGGGGTGCTTGAAATACTTTTGAGATGGCGCTGGGTGGTGCTGGATGGTTTGGAGAGATTTAGGATGGTTTGGGGGAGTTCGGGGTGGTTTTGGGGTAGTTTGGGATGGTTTTGGGTGGCTTTAGGGGGTTGTAATAGTGCTATTGGTGGTTATGGTGGCTTAAAAGTAGTTCGAACGTGGTGTGAGGTCTTTTGGATGGTTTGTGGTGGTTTGGAAATTATTTAAGGAGGGTTTAAGGGTGGTTTAGGGGTGGTTTAGGGTGTTTTAGAATAGTTTGGGATGATTTGGGTCAAGGTTAAAGTGGCATAAAAGGTAAAAAATGGTGAATTATGATGAGCGCATTTGAACCTAATAATAAAAGACGTGTTAAAAACTTCTTGATTAGATTAGATTAGATTAGATTAGATTAGATTAGATTAGATTAGATGGGGAAGAGGAGTTGGGTGAGGGGATATAGTGGTTCAAGGCAGCAGGGAGGTTGGTAGTGATGGTGCGATAGGAGGATGATAGGGGGGGGGGGATGAAACCTTTCTGGAATATACACAAACACCATTCACCAACCACCCCACAGAATGTTCTTGGAGATTTCCTCGGAGAGAATGACAAGTGATTATTCCTTCCACCCTTATTGCTTCCATTAAAGCTATCAACATTTACACCACAAAACTACAATACCCCCCCCCCCCCCACTCCACCAACCTCACCCTCAACCAAACCCTATCATCAAATATTTCTTTTTCATATACAATACAATACAATACAAATA
>OX387257.1:4399394-4440206 GCA_947562095.1 Branchellion lobata | reverse complement strand
ATACAAATACGAATGTTATTATAGTGGCATTAACCCCGTAGAGTTTCGAGGCCACAACCCTATACAACCACATCTTTAAATTGTCTGCCTTTGACCCCCACATAAAAAACTGTAAACCACACATAGTACCTCAACCCCCCTAAAACCATACTTCCATAAACCCCCAAAAACCCCCATAGACCTCTCAAAAAACCCCCAAAAACCCCCATAGACCTCTCAAAAAACCCTCAAAAACCCCCATAGACCTCTCAAAAAACCCTCAAAAACCCTCATAGACCTCTCAAAAAACCCCCAAAAACCCCCATAGACCTCTCAAAAAACCCTCAAAAACCCTCATAGACCTCTCAAAAAACCCCCAAAAACCCCCATAGACCTCTCAAAAAACCCCCAAAAACCCTCATAGACCTCTCAAAAAACCCCCAAAAACCCCCATAGACCTCTCAAAAAACCCCCAAAAACCCTCATAGACCTCTCAAAAAACCCCCAAAAACCCTCATAGACCTCTCAAAAAACCCCCAAAAACCCCCATAGACCTCTCAAAAAACCCTCAAAAACCCTCATAGACCTCTCAAGAAACCCTCAGAAACCCTCATAGACCTCGCAAGAAACCCCCAAAAAACCATAAAATCTCATAAATTCTCAAACCACCATAACCTTCCCATAAAACCCCCAAATTTTTCAAAAACTCAAATTGATTCGCAAAACCCCCAAATACCCTCAAAAAACCCCTAAATATTTCCCCCGAAACCTCTCAAAAAAACCCCCAACACCCCCCAATAAAACCTCCCCAACACCCCCCAATAAAACCCTCCTTCGAAATTCCCCGAAGGTTCTACAAGGAGGTGATGTACGCGTACGTGGACCAGTTTGACTTCTCGGGCATGGAGTTTGTGCCTGCTCTGAGGTCCTTCCTCGAGGGCTTCAGACTGCCCGGGGAGGCTCAGAAGATCGACCGCATCATGGAAAAGTTCGCTTCCCGCTACTGCGAGTGCAACTCCACGTGAGTGGGTGCTTGGGGGGTTTTTGGGGGAGAGGGAGGGAGGGGGGAGGAAAGGGTGGGAGGAGTTTGTTAATTGGTGGTCTTGTGGTGTATTTTGGGGTTTTTTGAGATTGTTTTGGACCTGGACTTTTTGACGGTATTGAGAAAAAATATTTTAGTGTCAATTGTCACGTTGACATATTTCTGACCAAGTCCTGACATGAATCTGACGTTTTAATAACGTAATAATGATAAGGGATGACTCAATAATAACATCTGCTAATGACGCAATAATATCTGCTAATGACGCAATAATAACATCTGCTAATGACGCAATAATGACGTGCGTTGATGACGTAATTATGACGTTCGTTGTTGACGCGTCAGGACGGGCATCTTCAGCAGCGCAGACACGGCCTATGTGCTGGCCTACTCCATCATCATGCTCACCACCGACCTGCACAGCTCACAGGTGACCTTTGTCTTCATTCGTTCATTCATTTATTCATTCGTTCATTCATTTATTCATTCATTTATTCATTAATCCATTCATTCATTCGTTTATTCATTTCTTAATTAATTTATTTATTTATTCATCCACTCGGTTTATTCTTCATTCCTCCTAGTTTTTGTTTTCAAATTTTATTATTTGGTTACTCTATAATCAACAGCTCCACCACCACCATCATCATCATCATCATCATCATCATCATCATCATCATCATCATCATCATCATCATCATCAGCATCATCTTAATTATCATCATAGGTTCGTCACAAAATGACTAAGGCACAGTACATCCAGATGAACAGAGGTTGGTCAGTGTAACCACACCAACCACACCACACCACACTAACCACACCACACCACACCAACCACACCACACCACACCAACCACACCACACCAACCACACCACACCGCACCAACCACACCACACCACACCAACCACACCACACCAACCACACCACACTAACCACACCACACCAACCACACCACACCAACCACACCACACCAACCACTCCACACCAACCACACCACACTAACCACACCACACCAACCACACCACACCAACCACGCCACACCAACTACACCACACCGACCACTCCATGCCACAACACCACACCAACAACACTCCATGCCACAACACCACACCAACAACACTCCACGCCACAACATCACACAAACCACGCCACAACATCACACCAACCACGCCACACTAACCGCACACACCACACAACCACACCACACTATACCACACAACCACACCACGCCACAACAACCAAACCACGGCACACAGGCATCAACGACAGCAGAGACCTGCCTGAAGACTACCTGTCCAGCATATACGACAAGATAGCAGAGAACCAGATCAAAATGAAGCCAGGGTCGCAAACCAGAAAAACAAACACAGGTTCACAAAAACTTATTGTTTTCGTTAGTTTTTTCAATTTCGCTTTTTTTTGTTTATTATTATTTTAAATGATGGTTTTTATGAGTGGCCTCGAAACTCTACGGGGTTAATGCCACTATAATAAAATTCGTATTAGTATTGTATTGTTTTGTATTTCCTATTTTTATCTTTTAATTTCTTTTTTCTTTTTTCATCATTAATTTTTTTTCTTTTTTTTTAAATTTTTCACACATTTTTGTTCTTTTATTAAAAATCATTATTGTTTTTTTTCTAATATTCTTATATTATTATTATTATTATATTTATTATTATTATTATTATTATTATTATTATTATTATTATTATTATTATTATTATTATTATTATTATTATTATTATTATTATTATTATTATTATTATTATTATTATTATTATTATGCTTCCACGCCCACCACAGCGGCTTCGATGACCGAGAGGCAAAGGCGACAACACTACCACGCAGAGATGGAACAAATGGCCTACACCGCTAAGGTGATAATAATAATAATAATAATAATAATAATAATAATAATAATAATAATAATAATAATAATAATAAGGATAAAAATAATAACCACAGGCGCTCATGGAGTCAGTCAGTCACTTCCCCTCCATCTTCACCAGTGCCACCCACTCCGAACACGTCAGACCCATGTTCAAGGTGTGTGTGTGTGTGTGTGCGTGCGTGCGTGCGTGTGTGTGTGTGTGCGTGCGTGTGTGTGTGTGTGTGTGTGTGTGTGTGTGTGTGTGTGTGTGTGTGTGTGTGTGTGTGTGTGCGTGCGTGTGTGTTTGTGCGTGCGTGCGTGCGTACGTGCGTACGTGCGTACGTGCGTGCGTGCGTGCGTGCGTGCGTGCGTGCGTGCGTGCGTGCGTGCGTGCGTGCGTGCGTGCGTGTGTGTGTGTGTGTGTGTGTGTGTGTGTGTGTGTGTGTGTGTGTGTGTGTGTGTGTGTGTGTGTGTGTGTGTGTGTGTGTGTGTGTGTGTGTGTGCATGAACCAAGCCACCACCACCACCACCAGATCGCTTGGACCCCCCTTTTAGCAGCCTTCAGCGTGGGTCTGCAGGACTGTGACGATCCCAACATCGCCAATGTGTGTCTTGAAGGAATCAGGTGGGTGGCGATGATGATGATGATGATGATGATGATGATGATGATGATGATGATGATGATGATGATGATGATGATGATGATGATGATGATGATGATGATGATGATGATGATGATGATGATGATGATGATGATGATGATGATGATGATGATGATGATGATGGTGATGGTGATGATGATGATGATGATGATGATGATGATGATGATGATGAGGATGATGCTGATGATTAAATACAGGTGTGCCATTCGGATTTCATGCATCTTCCACATGGAGGTATTCATTCATTCATTCATTCATTCCATCCTTCCTTTCTTTATTCTTTCTTTCCTTTCTTCCTCCTTTCCTTCTTTTTTCCTTTTTTTTCCCCCTTCTCTTTCTACATTTTCTTACTTTTTTCACTTTTTTATCCTTCATCACTTTTTCTATTTAATATTTTCTATTTTATTTTCATTCTTTCGTTTCAAACGCCAGCACAAAATTTAAAAACAACAACATCAACAACAAATACACCACCATAACAACACCAACATCAACATCAATAACAACAACCCCAACATCAACAACAACAACATCAACAACAAGAACTCCATCAACAACACTTAAAACATCAACAACAATAACAACACCAACAACAACAGTTGGAAAGAGATGCATACGTGCAGGCATTGTCTCGCTTCACCCTCCTCTCCGCCACCTCCCCCATCACTGGTCAGTCTCCATCTCTCATTTTTTTTCATTTTATTCACTTTTTAGCATTTTTTTTCATTCGTTTTTTTAATTTTAATTTTTTTTAATTTTTTAATTTATTTTTATTTATTTATTCATTCTTTTATTCAGTTTTCCTTCTTTCTTTAATCTTCTTTCTCATCCATCCATCAATTCATTCCTCGTCTATCTTTCTTTTCTTCATTTCCTCCTTTTTATTCATTTTTTTTCATTATTTCTTATATCCATCCATCTCTCTATTCTGTTTCCAATTTAATTTTCTTTTCATCCACACTTATTCATCCATCCATCCATCCTTTTTTTCATCTTTTTTAAAATTATCTTTTAAGTAATCTCTTCATCCTCCATTCCTTTTTTCTTCCATCCATCTATCTTCCATCTTTATCCTTTCATCCATCTATCCATCCATCTATCCATACATCTTTCATCCATTCATTCATTCATCCATCCATCTATCTACCCGTTTTTCTATCCATCCATCCATCCATTCATCCACCCGTTCCTCCATTCATCCATCCATCTCTAATCCATTCATCCATTCATCCATTCACACAGCCATGAAGACGAAGAACATAGACACTATAAAGACTCTAATATCTGTGGCCCACACTGATGGCGACTATTTGGGAAGGTCTTGGCATGAGGTGGTGTGGTGTGGTGTGGTGTGGTGTGGTGTGCTGGTGTGGCGTGGTGTGGCGTGGCATGGTGTGATTTGGTGTGGTTTGGTGTGACGTGGTGTGGTGTGGCGTGGTGTGGTGTAGCGAGGTGTTGTGTTGTGTAGCGTGGTGTTGTGTTGTGTAGCTTGGTGTGGTGGGGGTGATGTGGTGTGGTGTGGTGTGGTGGGGTGTGGTGTGGTGTGGTGGGGTGTGGTGTGGCGTGGCATGGTGCGGTGTGGTGTGGTGTAGTGTTGTATGGTATGATGTAGTGGGGTGTGGTGTGGTGTGATGTGATGTGGTGCGGTGTGGTGCGATGTGGTGTTGTGGGGTATGGTGTGGTGTGGTGTGATGTGGTGTGGTGTAGTGTGGTGTGGTATGGTGTGGTGTGGTGTGGTGTGGTGTGGTGTGGTGTGGTGTTGTGTGGTGTTGTGTGGTGTGGTGTTGTGTGGTGTGGTGTTGTGTGGTGTGGTGTGGTGTAGTGTGGTGTGGTGTTGTGTGGTGTTGTGTGGTGTGGTGTTGTGTGGTGTGGTGTTGTGTGGTGTGGTGTGGTGTTGTGTGGTGTGGTGTGGTGTTGTGTGGTGTGGTGTGGTAGTTAGTTGAACCACCCTCACAGATCCTCAAGTGCATTTCTCAGCTCGAAGTAGCTCAACTCATAGGCTCCGTTGTTGGAAAGTATGTCATCACTTCTCTAATCAGTCAATTATTTAATTCATCAGTTAATTCATTCATTAATTCATTCATTAATCAATTAATTAATTTATCAATTCATTAATTCATTTATATATTTTAGCACTTCTTCATTCATCCATCCATTGAAAATATTTAATTAATAAATTAATATTTATACTCTCACTTACTTTCGACGTTTCAATAATATAATTTTTGTGACGTCATTCCACAGAAACAAACAACTGTCTCATCTGACGTCATCGTCTTTTCCCGGAGCAGCAGCCAACATTCCAAACTCTCACAACATCGACTCTTTCGATCACGAAAGTGGGTGTTGTTGTTGTTATTGTTATTGTTGTTTTTTGTTATTATAATATTTTGTTGTTTTTGTATTGTTTTTTATTGATTAAATTTTTATACTAAAAGGTCGTTTCATTTCACAAACACCATAAATATGCACACGCCCACAACCCCTCCCCCTTCCCCCTCTTTCCCCCATAAACACAATTTCTTTCCATACACGTTCATTTTCAACAGTAACCCACAAATACAAACACACAAACCTTTTAGCACACACACACACACACACACACACACACACACACACACACAAACACATACACACACACACAGTGTTGTCGCGGGGTGGCAAGTGGGACTCAAAGGCAGTGCAGGAGACGATGGAAGAGACCTCCTCGCAGTCTATCGTGGTTGCTGTTGACCGGGTCTTCACTGGCTCCACCAGACTCGATGGGGACGCTATTGGTGAGTGGTTTGGAGGGGGTTTTAGGGGGTTTGGATAGGCCTTTGGGGGTTTTTGGGGGTTTTTGGTGGATTTCTCGTGGTGGGGCGGATAAGGCGTTTTATGGTGGATGGCCGTAGTGGTTTTGTGTGGTGGTAGGTAGGTGTTTTGTAGTGGGGTGTGTGGATATTTTGTGGTGTGGATGGGGGTTGTGAAAAGTTGGGTGAGGAGGGCGGAGTGGCTAAGTGGGTGGGTTGGTGGGTGAATGGGTGGGTAAATGGGTGGGTGAATAGGTGGATGACTGGATGGGTGAATAGGTGGGTGAATGGGTGAGTGACTGGGAAGTGGGTGAATGGGTGAGTGAAAGTGTAAACGAGGGTTGGTGAGGGGATGGTAAAAGTAGTAGGTGAGTATGTGAGTAAAGAGGTAAAAAAGGAGTAAGAAAAGATGTGGTCTGGTGAAAGGAAGTTATTCAAAGGAGGGAATGGTTGATGAATAAGGAAGTTTCAGATATTATACGACCATTACTCACGACAATCTCCCCATCAACAATAGCAAACAATCACTAACAGCTACATCATGCCAACCACCACTAAAAACCGCCACCACAACTCACTGCCACACCACCAACTACTACCACAAAGAACCACCACCACACCACCAACTACTACCCCAAACAACCACCACCACACCACCAATTATCAACACAATCAACCACCACCACCATAATCTCACCACCACAACCGCCACCACCATAACCTCACCACTACAGCCACCACCATCATAACCCCACCACCACCACAACCACCACCATCATAACCCCACCACCACCATAACCTCACCACCACAACCAACCACAGTTGAGTTCGTGAAGGCGCTGTGCAGTGTGTCCATAGAAGAATTATCCACACCCAACCACCCCCGTATGTTCTCGCTCCAGAAGATCGTCGAAATCTCCTACTACAACATGGGCCGAATCAGGTGATCCACACATCCACACATACCTGCGTGCCCGCATGCACTAATCTAATCTAATCTAAGCAAGGCATTTGGATAGTGCTGAATACACGCTGTTCAAGAGCACTCAAGTTTGTTCAACATTCTCATCATGCACACACACTCGCATACACACACACACACACACACACACACACACACACACACACACACACACACACACACACACACACACACACACACACACACACCCTCCTCCAGACTGCAGTGGTCAAGGATCTGGCAGGTGATTGGAGAACACTTCAACCGTGTGGGATGCAACCCCAACGAACACGTGGTTTTCTTCGCCATCGACTCCCTCAGACAACTCTCCAAAAAGTTCATCGAGAAGGGAGAATTCTCCAACTTCAGGTGCTTGGGTGGTGGTTTTTGGGGTGTTCTAGTGGCTTCTGGGGGTTTTGGTGGGTTTTGGGGGGTTTTGATGGTTTCTGAGGGTTTTGGTGGTTTCTGAGTGTTTTAGTGGCTTCTGAGGGTTTTGGTGGTTTCTGAGGGTTTTGGTGGTTTTTGGTGGTTTTTGATGGTTTCTGAGGGTTTTGGTGGTTTCTGAGTGTTTTAGTGGCTTCTGAGGGTTTTGGTGGTTTTTGGTGGTTTTTGGAGAGTTTTGGTGGTTTCTGTGGGTTTTGGAGAGTTTTGGAGAGTTTTGGTGGTTTCTGTGGGTTTTGGAGAGTTTTGGGGGGTTTTGGTGGTTTTTGAGGGTTTTATGGTTTTTGGTGGATTTTTGGTGGTTTTGGTGGTTTTTGGTGGTTTTTGGGAGTTTTAGAGGCTTTTGCTGCGGTTTTTAGAATATTTTTTGAGTTTTGGGTTTTTTTTTGGGATTTTCAGTTTTCTATATTTAGTTGAGCGTCCTTCAACTTCTTATCGTGAAAACGTTTGGTAGTTTGGTTTTATTTCAACATCATTTTGGTGTTTTTTTTTTCAATATTTGATACAATTTCCCGTAATAATATTTAATTTATATATATAATCTTTGAGAGTTGGTGTGTGTTGTGGGGAACAGTTATGGAAATTTGCGTGTATTTTGGAGAGATTCCCAGAAGTTTGTGTTATTATTCGTAAATTATTCTAGAAAGTTATGTTAATGAAATCATTTATTTTTCAGATTCCAGAAAGATTTTCTCAGGCCTTTTGAATACATAATGAAAAAAAATAGGTTAGACACAACCCGTTCAATCGCAACACAAATACGATAACTAGTATTCTAGTGGTGTTAACCCCGGAAAGTTTCGAGACCTCTTCACTATCACCACACCATCACCAATTTTTACTTCACACCGTCAAACAATCATCGCTTTGCCATCATCACTCTACGTCACGACAGCTATACCACCACCACTTCCTTCTCATCATCATCATCATCATCATCATCATCATCATCGTCATCATCATCATCATCATTATCATCATCATCATCATTATCATCATCATCATCATCATCATCATCATCATCATCATCATCACTTTACCATCATCATCATCACCATCATCACTTTGCCATCATCATCATCATCATCATCATCATCATCATCATCATCATCATCATCATCATCTCATCATCATCATCATCATCATCATCATCATCATCACTTTACCATCATCATCATCACCATCATCACTTTGCCATCATCATCATCACCATCATCATCATCATCATCATCATCATCATCATCATCATCATCATCATCTCATCATCTCATCATCATCATCATCATCATCATCATCATCATCATCATCATCATCATCATCTTCAGGTCTTCCAGCATCAGAGACATGGTGGTGTGTTGTGTGGCTCAGATGGTGAATTCGCAAGCACCAAACATCAAGTGGGTGACCACTACTACCTGCTATTAAGCTCTCAATTTCATCACAATCACCACCACCACCACCACTACCACTACCGCCACCACCACTACCACTACCGCCACCACCACTACCACTACCGCCACCACCACTACCACCACTATTACCACCACTACCACTACCACTACCACCACTACCACCACCATCACTATCACCACCACCACCACCACCACCACTAAGTCAATTTTCTCATAGACGCTTCTACAACAAAAACGACTATCACCGCCATTTAATCTAATCTGATCAAATCAAATCATTTGTATAGCGCTGATCCACACTGTTCAAAAGCGCTCAGTATATATAATATAATGCAAAAACCACCACAACCACACTATCATAACAAAATCTCATCTTCATCACAAACACACTCCCCAGATCAGGCTGGAAGAACATTTTAAGCACCTTCCATTTGGCTGCCTCTGACCGCGACGAGGCTACTGTCGACATGGCCTTCCAAACCACCAGCAAAATCATCTGTCGGTGGCGTGGTGTGGCGTGGCTTGTGTGGCTGGAGTGGCGTGGTTGGTGTGGATGGAGTGGCGTGGCTGGTGTGGCTGGAGTGGCGTGGTTGGTGTGGATGGAGTGGCTGGAATGGCTGGTGTTGTGTGGAGTGGCTGGTTTGGTAGAAGAGTTGGGTTTTTTGTATAATGTGATGGAATTTTGGTTTGTGGTTGTGGTGTGGTGGTTTGGTGGGGTGGGGGGTTGTTTATGAAGGTTTGATTTTGTAGTAGGAGGTACAATTGTGGTGTGGTTGAGTGTGGTGTGGTGGTGTGGTGTGAGGTGTGTGGGGTGTGTGGTGTGGTGTGGTGGTGTGTGGTATGGTGTAGTGAGATGTGGTGTGGTGTGGGGTGGTGTTTTGTAGGCTGGCATTGATTGGCATGGAAAAGTAAAATAAACGCACACACTCACACCCCCCCCCCCCCACACACACACACACACACACACACACACACACACACACACACACACACACAAACACACACACACACAAACACACACAGTGAACATATGCGACAAGTACTTCTCAGCAGTAATTGATTCCTTCCAAGACGCCATCAAGTGCCTATCGGAGTTCGCTTGCAACCCCGCCTTTCCTGACACCAGCATGGAGGTGTGTGTGTGTGTGCGTATGTGTGTATGTGCGTGTGTGTGTGTATGTTTGTGTGTGTTTGTGTTTGCTCGTACACCCGTGTTTCACGAACAATAACACACATACACATAAAGACCCACTATACACAAAACATAGACATCTACACCAATACGCTAACACACACACACGCACACACACACACACACACACACACACATATATATATATATATATATATATATATATATATATATATATATATATATATATATATATATATATATATATATATATATATATATATATATATATATATATATATATATATATATATATATATACATACACACACACATACACAAACACATACACACACACACACACACACACACACACACACACACACACACACACACACACACACACACATACACACACACACACACACAGGCAATCCGCCTCATCCGCCACTGTGCCAAGTTCATTGTGGAGAGACCTCAGAGCTTCACCGAACACACCGGAGACCACGACCAACTCCTCAATGTCTCAGAGGAAGACCGCCTATGGGTTGGGGGAGGGTTGGGAGAGAGTTTGAGGGTTTGGGTGATTTTTACTTTCTCGGAGTGATTAGTGTTTGTTGGGTGATTAAGGGGATTTGTGTTTGTTGGGTGATTAAGGGGATTTGTGTTTGTTGGATGATTAAGGGGACCTGTGTTTGTTGGGTGATTAAGGGGACCTGTGTTTGTTGGGCGATTGCTGTTGATGTTTTGATGTTTGCTGGGTGATTAAGGGGATTTGTGTTTGTTGGGTGATTAAGGGGATTTTTGTTTGCTGTGTGATTAAGGGAATTGATGTTTGCTGGGTGATTAAGGGGATTTGTGTTTGTTGGGTGATTAAGGGGATTTGTGTTTGTTGGGTGATTAAGGGGATTTGTGTTTGTTGGATGATTAAGGGGATTTGTGTTTGTTGGGTGATTAAGGGTGATTAAGGGAATTTGTGTTTGTTGGGTGATTAAGGGGATTTGTGTTTGTTGGAGGCAGGGGATTTATGTACCTTGAATAGGCTTTTGTATGCATTGTAGGGGGGTTTGAGGGTGATTTTTCGGAGAAGTCTTTGGGGAGTTTTTTTTTCTTAGGTATGTTGGAGGATGTGTTGAAAAGATTGGTAGATTGGTGCGGATTGATGTTATATGGGTGTTCTGAAGTTGGTGAGTGTCCTGGAGTGAGTGGGTGTTCTGAAGTTGGTGGGTGTCCTGGAGTGAGTGGGTGTTCTGGAGTGAGTGGGTGTTCTGAAGTTGGTGGGTGTTCTGAAGTTGGTGGGTGTTCTGGAGTTGGTGGGTGTTCTGGAGTTGGTGGGTGTTCTGGAGTTGGTGGGTGTTCTGGAGTTGGTGGGTGTTCTGGAGTTGGTGGGTGTTCTGGAGTTGGTGGGTGTTCTGGAGTTGGTGGGTGTTCTGGAGTTTTTGGGTGTTCTGGAGTTGGTGGGTGTTCTGGAGTTGGTGGGTGTTCTGGAGTTGGTGGGTGTTCTGGAGTTGGTGGGTGTTCTGGAGTTGGTGGGTGTTCTGGAGTTGGTGGGTGTTCTGGAGTTTTTGGGTGTTCTGGAGTTGGTGAGTGTTCTGGAGTTGGTGGGTGTTCTGGAGTTGGTGGGTGTTCTGGAGTTGGTGGATGTTCTGGAGTTGGTGGATGTTCTGGAGTTGGTGGGTGTTCTGGAGTTTTTGGGTGTTCTGGAGTTGGTGGGTGTTCTGGAGTTGGTGGGTGTTCTGGAGTTGGTGGGTGTTCTGGAGTTGGTGGGTGTTCTGGAGTTGGTGGGTGTTCTGGAGTTGGTGGGTGTTCTGGAGTTGGTGGGTGTTCTGGAGTTTTTGGGTGTTCTGGAGTTGGTGGGTGTTCTGGAGTTGGTGGGTGTTCTGGAGTTGGTGGGTGTTCTGGAGTTGGTGGGTGTTCTGGAGTTAGTGGGTGTTCTGGAGTTGGTAGGTGTTCTGGAGTTAGTGGATGTTCTGGTGACGTCATAGGCGCAAAAGGGGTTTTAGGGTTTGAGATAAGTGGGTGTGTTGAAGGAATTCCAAGGGTTTCTTAATATTTTTAAAAAAATTCAATTTCCGTTATTTTTATAAATCAAAGTTTTTTTTGTTTTTTATTTATAATATTTTTTTTTCCCCTATTTTCAATTTTTAATATCAATTTTAATTTTTTTTTCAATTTCCAATTTAATTATAAATTTTTTCAATTTTAGTTTTAATTTTTTACATTTTATTTCAATGTCGCATTGTAGGTGAGGGGCTGGTTTCCCATACTCTTTGAGTTATCATGCATCATAAGCAGGTGTAAGCTGGACGTCAGAACAAGGTGTGGTGTGGTGTGGTTTGGTTGGTGTGGTGTGGTGTGGTTGATGTGGTTTGGTGTGGTTGGTGTAGTGTGGTGTGGTGTGGTGTGGCGTGGTTTGGTTGGTGTGGTGTGGTTTGGTTGGTGTGGTGTGGTGTGGTTGATGTGGTTTGGTGTGGTTGGTGTAGTGTGGTGTGGTGTGGTGTGGCGTGGTTTGGTTGGTGTGGTGTGGTTTGGTTGGTGTGGTGTGGTGTGGTTGATGTGGTTTGGTGTGGTTGGTGTAGTGTGGTGTGGTGTGGTGTGGCGTGGTTGGTGTTGTCTGGTGTGATTGGTGTGGTGTGGTGTGGTTGGTGTGGTTGGTTTGGTTGGTGTGGTGTACTTGGTCTGGTATGGTGTTTTGTGGTGTCGGTTGGTTGATTGAACATTAAGCGAATGTGATGTGCATGACATATAAGTTAGTTACTGTCGAATGTTGTAGGGGACAACCCAACTACCAAACCAACCATCCCAACCATTTCATCCCAATCATCCACCTAATCTTTCCACCTTTGACTCAACCAACAGCTGTATAATCCCCAACAACCCGTCAAAATCCATTCACCAATCCAAGTTCAACTTTCAAACCACCCATCCAAATTTAATTCTCTAACTGCCCATTCGAAATCCCCACAAACCCCCCAAAACCCCCACCCAGGAGTCTGACAGTTATGTTCGAGATCCTCAAGTCTCACGGGGACACCTTCTTGCCCAAGTGGTGGACCGACGTCTTCAAAGTCATCTTCCGCATCTTCGACAACATGAAGCTGCCCGAGTCACACTACGAGGTTGGGCGTTTTTTGGGGGTTTTTGGGGGTTTTAAGGGGTTTTTGGGGGGTTTCCAAGATTTGGGAGTTAAATTTCACCACACCTCACCAACCACACACACCACCCACACTACACCAACATACCAAACACACCAGCCACCCCACGCCAACCACACCACGCCAACTACACCAAACCAACCACACCACACCTACCAAACCACACCAACCACACTACACCAACCACACCACACAACTACACCACACCAACAACACCGCATCAATCACACCACACCAACCACACCACATCACGCCACACTACACAGAAGTCAGAGTGGATGACAACGACGTGCAATCACGCCCTGTACGCCATTGTGGATGTGTTCACGCAGTACTACGAGGTGCTCAACAGCGTTCTCACCACGCAACTCTATGACCAGTTGCTGTGGTGTGTGCTGCAAGGTGTGTGTACGTGCGTGCGTGTGTTGTGTGTGTGTGTGTGTTTGTGTGTGTGTGTGTGTGTGTGTGTGTGTGTGTGTGTGTGTTTGTGTGTGTGTGTGTGTGTGTGTGTGTGTGTGTGTGTGTGTGTGTGTGTGTGTGTGTGTGTGTGTGTGTGTGTGTGTGTGTGTGTGTGTGTGTGTGTGTGTGTGGGCTGGTTAAAAAATTCTAACTAAACAACCAACGCAAAACCCACCAAACCACAGCACCCGCACCATAACATACACCTCACGCACGCACACACACACACACACACACACACACACACACACACACACACACACACACACACACACACACACATACACACACAAACACACACACACACACAACCACAGACAACGAACAACTAGCTCGCTCAGGCACAAACTGCTTGGAGAACTTCGTCATCTCCAATGGCGACAAGTTCGATCAGAGGGCCTGGTCTTACGCATGTGATTGTGTGTGTGACATCTTCACATCCACCGTGCCTCATGAGTTCGTGGGAGGTTGGCTTTGTGTGGTGTAGTGTTAGGAACTTTTAATCACTGCTATACAAATGATTTGAGTAGATTAGATTAGATTGGTTTAGATTAGATTAGATTAGATTAGATTAGTTTAGATTAGATTAGATTAAATCAGATCAGATTAGATTAGATTAGATTATATTATATTAGATTAGATTAATGGGGTGTTGAAGAAATATCGAGTGGGTTAGTTGCTCGTTGGTGTTTTTTTGGGGGTAATGTGGTGATTTTGTGGTGTTCATCAACACTAACTTCAACATTATCAAAAAATACAACACCAACAACATCAATAACAACAACATCAACAACATCAATAACAACATCAATAACAACATCAACAACATCATTAACAACAACAGCAACAATAATATCAACAACAATGATACCAACAAAAATATTATCAACAACAACAAAATAAACAATAACAACAACTTTGACAACATCACCAACATCAACAACACTAACAACAATTCCAACATCAACAACACTAACAACAACAACAACACTTCTAACATCAACAACACTAAAAACAACAACAAAATCTCTAACATCAACAACACTAACAACAACAACAATTCCAACATCAACAACAACAACATCAAAAACAACAACAACAACAGATTGCTCACATGGAATCCCAATGCTCCAGTTCTTGTCCAGAAGGTCAACGCGGAAGAGGTGCGTTTTTTTAGTCTTTTTATTTTGTTTTTTTTTTTGTGTTTTTCTTTCCTTTTTTTTTGTTGTTGTTTCAATTTCATTTTGTTTTTTATTTATGTTTTGTTTTTTTATTTAAAAAAAATAATTTGTACTTTATATTTCAAGCTATTTCAGAATTGACGTTGTTTTTGTTGTCGTTCGCAGGATGAGGTTTCATCAACATCCACCGAACCACCCGTCACCGATCAACAACAACAACAACAACAACAAACTCAAAAACAAACGCAAAAACAACAAAAACAACAACAACAACAAAAAGAGAAACAAAAACAACAACAACAAAGGAAGGAGAGCGAAGACAGTTCCTTCAGTGGTACCCCTAACGAACACATTAAATGTTTGGTTTTATCAAATTGTAAAATCACGCACACACACACACACACACACACACACACACACACACACACACACACACACACACACACACACACACACACACAAACACACACACACACACACATACACACACACACACACACACACACACACACACACACACGCACACACACACACACACACACACATGCACAGCAGTGAGCCCAGACACACAAGAACTCTTCAGCACCCTGTTAATCAAGTGCGTGGTGCAGCTGGAACTGATCCAAACGATAGACAACATCCTCTTCTACCCCACCACCAGCAGGAAGGAAGACCTTGACAACCACGCAGCCGCGCAAGTAATAATAATAATAATAATAATAATAATAATAATAATAATAATAATAATAATAATAATAATAATAATAATAACAATAATAATAATAATAATAATAATAATAATAATAATAATAATAATAATGATAATAATAACAATAATAATAATAATAATAATAATAATAATAATAATAATAATAATAATAATAATAATAATAATGATGATGATAATAATAACAACAATAATAATAATAATAATAATAATAATAATAATAATAATAATAATAATAATAATAATTGTATAATTTGTTGTCGGGGTTTTTTGGTGGTGAATGGGTGAAAATGGCGTTGAATGGATAAAAGATATTTATAAAAAAAATATGATTGAATGAGGAATGAACAAATGAAAGAAAGAAGGATGGATGGATGAGGGTTGAATGAATGACTAAAGGGTGAATGGAGGAAAGATGATGGATGGATGAAGGATGAATGACTGAAGAATGAATGAATGAAAGATGATGGATGGATGAAGGATGGATGAATGAAGGATGATGGATGACTGAAGAATGATGGATGACTGAAGAATGAATGAATGAAAGATGATGGATGAATGAAGGATGATGGATGACTGAAGAATGAATGAATGAAAGATGATGGATGGATGAAGGATGGATGAATGAAGGATGATGGATGACTGAAGCATGATGGACGGATGAAACACCGTGGCAGGCGAACTTGACGGAGCACTACATGAACTTGAGCAACAAGCACAAGAGTCTCTCCTCACCCTCTTCGCCCACCTTCCCCTCCCTCCACTTCAAGTATCAACAACAACACTCAGCCCTGCAACATGGCAACCACCAGCAACATAGCAACCAGCAACATGGCAACCAGCAACATAGCAACCAACAGCAGCATCAAGGCATGTTTAACTACCTGACAGCTGAACAGCTGTTCAAGCTGCTTGACTGCTTGCTGGCCTCTCATTCGTTTGCCAAGAGCTTCAACACCAACCAGGAACAACGCAGCTTGCTGTGGAAAGCAGGTGTTTGTTTTTGTTGTTGGTGTTATTATTTCTGTTTTGTTTTTTTAATTGTTGTTGTTATTGCTGTTTTTTTTGTCGCTTCTGTTGCTGTTGCTGCTATGTTTTTTTTGTTTTTTTGAGTTTTTATCGTTTTGTTTTTGTATGGTTTTTGTTATTTATTTTCTTGTTTTGATTTCTATTACTATTTTTATTGTCGTTGGGGATGTCGTCAAGCCGTTACCATTTGTAGGCGACGTCTATGACGCATATGTGTGCATGACGTATTTGTATATGACGGTCATTGGTGTATTACGTCATATAAAATTGCGATATGACACGTGACACGTCCCATGACGTCATGGCAGGCTTCAAGGGGAAGTTGAAGCCGAATCTGATGAAGCAGGAGACACAGAGTTTGGCTTGTGCCATTCGTATTCTCTTCCAACTTTACACCTCTCCCCACCTCATCACCCTTCCCTCTGCCTCACCCCATTCCGCTTCTCCCCACCCCAAATCTCCCCATTCCACCTCACCCCTCCAGCACCACCAACAACCATCCTCCAACCATCAACCCAACCCCAGTAACACTGACCACCAAACCACACCCGACCACAACGCCTCTGACCGCACCACCACCGACCACAACCACACACGTGACCAAAGACTTTCTAGCTTCAATAACTCCATCGATCAACACTCCACTTCCGACCATTCCACCTCCACCCACCACCCTATGCAATTTTCCCTCCATTCCCACAACCACCACTCCGATCGCTCCAAAAGTTTCGACTATTCTTGTGACGTCATGAAAAGGGTGGAAGAGAAGCTGGTGATGTGAGTGATGTTTATTTGTTTTTGTGGAGGTGGTTTGTGTATGTTTGTGTGTGTGTGTGTGTGTGTGTGTGTGTGTGTGTGTGTGTGTGTGTGTGTGTGTGTGTGTGTGTGTGTGTGTGTGTGTGTGTGTGTGTGTGTGTGTGTGTGTGTGTGTGTGTGTGTGTGTGTGTGTGTGTGTGTGTGTGTGTGTGTGTGTGTGTGTGTGTGTGTGTGTGTGTGTGTGTGTGTGTGTGTGTGTGTGTGTGTGTGTGTGTGTGTGTGTGTGTGTGTGTGTGTGTGTGTGTGTGTGTGTGTGTGTGTGTGTGTGTGTGTGTGTGTGTGTGTGTGTGTGTGTGTGTGTGTGTGTGTGTGTGTGTGTGTGTGTGTGTGTGTGTGTGTGTGTGTGTGTGTGTGTGTGTGTGTGTGTGTGTGTGTGTGTGTGTGTGTGTGTGTGTGTGTGTGTGTGTGTGTGTGTGTGTGTGTGTGTGTGTGTGTGTGTGTGTGTGTGTGTGTGTGTGTGTGTGTGTGTGTGTGTGTGTGTGTGTGTGTGTGTGTGTGTGTGTGTGTGTGTGTGTGTGTGTGTGTGTGTGTGTGTGTGTGTGTGTGTGTGTGTGTGTGTGTGTGTGTGTGTGTGTGTGTGTGTGGTTTTGTGTATGTGTGTGTGTGGTTTGTGTATGTGTGCGTGTGGTTTGTGTATTTGTGTGTATGTATGTGTGTGTGCGTGATTGATTAGCTCATGTAAAACAATCATGAACACACACAAACACACACACACACAAACACACACACACACACACACACACACACACACACACACACACACACACCCTCAAACAGGGTGAATAGGGAAGCGCTGGGCCACTTCATGCACGTGTTGCAGGCAGAGAGGCAGCGAGAGGCCTGGGCTTCGCTGGTTCTGTTGCTGCTTGTGAGGCTGCTGAAGCTGGATGATGAGAAGGTGGTGTGGTGTGGTGTGGTTTGGTGTGGTTGGTGTGGTGTGGTGTGGTTGGTGTGGTGTGGTATGGCTGGTGTGGTGTGATGGGTTGGTTTGGTTGGTGGGTTGGTGTGGTGTGGTGTGGTGTGGTGTGGTGTGGTTGGTGTAGTGTGGTGTGGTGTGTTGTGGTGTGATGTGGTTTGGTGTGGTGTGATGTGGTGTGGTGTGGTGTGGTTTGTTGTGGTTGGTGGGGTTGGTGTGGTATGGCGGGGTGTAGTGTAGTATGGTGTGGTGTGGTGTGGTGTAGTGTAGTGTGGTGTGGTGTGGTGTGGTGTGGTGTGGTGTGGTGTGGTGTGGTGTGGTGTGGTGTGGTGTGGTGTGGTGTGGTTTGGTTGGTGTAGTTGGTGTGGTGTTCTATTCAGTTGTTTGAGATTATTCAACTGATGTGTTGCTTGTTTTTCAAATGCCACACTCACAACCACTTTCACCACAACCGCCACCAGCAACAACAAAATATAACAAACATCTTTCTCGCCAAAACGTCAACTATAACTATTGCTAATACATCACTCTTCACTACCACCGCAACCACCAACATCAAGACCACCGTTCCAACTACAACCATCACACACACAGCCCCAAACAGTGCAACAACCACTAAACAACTAACGTTTCTACAAACCCCATCAATCAATTCAACCATTCCAACCACCTTCTCAACCACTCTTTTTCAACCATCCTCCCAACCACTCTTTCAACCACCTTCTCAACCACCCTCTTTCAACCATCCTCCTAACCACCATCTCAACCACCCTTCAAACCACCCTTCCACCTGCCCTTCCAACCGCCTTCCCAACTACCCTCTCAACCACCCTCTCAACCACTCTTTCAACTACCCTACCAACCACCCTTTCAACTATCCTTCCAACCATCCTTCCAACCACCCTCCCAACCACCCTCCCAACCACCTTCTCAACCACCCTTTCAACCACCCTCCCAACCACCCTCCCAACCACCCTCTCAACCACCCTCCCAACCACCCTCCCAACCACCCTCTCAACCACCCTCCCAACCACCCTCCCAACCACTCTCCAACCACCCTTCCAACCACCCTTCCAACCACCCTACCAACCACCCTCTCAACCACCCTCCTAACCACCCTTCCAAGTACCCTCTTTCACCACAGTTTCGCAGACAAGCCACCCCTCTGTACGACATGTTGTGTGACATGGTGTGCATTGACGTGAAGACTGAGTTGAGGAACGTATTGCGTATGATCTTCGTTCGAATCGGACAACACCATCAGATACTGCCCTCTGAATAGTGTGGTGTGGTGTGGTGTTGTGTGGTGTAGTGTAGTGTGGTGCGGTGTGGTGCGGTGTGGTGTGGTGGGTGTGGCGTGTTTTGTGTTGGTTAGGTGTAGGGAAGGATGGTGTGCTATGCATAATGTATGAGGCGTTAGTAACTGTAGTATGTAGAGGTGGGTATCACTACACACACACACACGAAACCACACATGCACACACACACACACACACACACACACACACACACACACACAAGCACAAGCACACATACTATTTTTCTCACCACATTTTCACCATCACTTCATTCCTGAAGGTAAACACAACTCATTCTTCTATCATATCACTCTTCCTCCCTCTATGTCTCATTTCCTCTCTTCTCTCAACTCCTCTTCACTCATTTTCTCTGCCTCGCTCTCTTCCTCTTTCTCTTTCTTTTTTTCTCTCTCTTTCTCTTCCTCTTTCTTTCTTTCTTTTTTTCTTTCTCTTACTCTCTCTCTCTTTCTTTTTCTTTCTTCTGTTTTCTTTTATTTCCTCTCTTACTCCTTCTCTTCTTTTTTCCACTCCATCTTTTCACTTCTCCTTTTTACTCCTGGTTCTTGCTTCACAACTTTTTCTTCCTTTCTTCTGGTACCTCATCACTCTCTCTTCCATCACTCTCTTCCATCACTCTCTCTTCCATCACTCTCTTCCATCACTCTCTCTTCCATCACTCTCTTCCATCACTCTCTTCCATCACACTCTCTTCCATCACTCTCTTCCATCACTCTCTCTTCCATCACTCTCTTCCATCACTCTCTTCCATCACTCTCTTCCATCACTCTCTTCCATCACTCTCTTCCATCACTCTCTTCCATCACTTTCTCTTCCATCACTCTCTTCCATCACACTCTCTTCTATCACACTCTCTTCCATCACTCTTTCTTCCATCACTCTCTTCCATCACTCTCTTCCATCACTCTCTCTTCCATCACTCTCTTCCATCACTCTCTTCCATCACTCTCTTCCATCACTCTCTTCCATCACTCTCTTCCATCACACTCTCTTCCATCACTCTCTTCCATCACTCTCTTCCATCACTTTCTCTTCCATCACTCTCTTCCATCACACTCTCTTCTATCACTCTCTCTTCCATCACTCTCTCTTCCATCACTCTCTCTTCCATCACTCTCTTCCATCACTTTCTCTTCCATCACTCTCTCTTCCATCACTCTCTCTTCCATCACTCTCTCTTCCATCACACTCTCTTCTATCACTCTCTCTTCCATCACTCTCTCTTCCATCACTCTCTTCCATCACTCTCTTCCATCACTTTCTCTTCCATCACTCTCTCTTCCATCACTCTCTCTTCCATCACTCTCTCTTCCATCACACTCTCTTCTATCACTCTCTCTTCCATCACTCTCTCTTCCATCACTCTCTTCCATCACTCTCTCTTCCATCACACTCTCTTCCATCACTCTCTCTTCCATCACTCTCTTCCATCACTCTCTTCCATCACTCTCTCTCCTCACCCTTCTCTATCCCCCCCCCCCTCCTCGCACTTCCTCTCCTTTTTTTCCATGTCATGTCAGGCGCTTCAGCTGCTTGCCTTGGCGCTTTACAAATTGAATTTATTATTATTTTTTTCTTTATTATTATTTTTTTTTTTTTTTTTTTTTTTTTTTTTTTTTTTTTTTTTATTAGGTCACTACTCGTCTTTTTCATTTATTTTTCTTATTATTTCTATTATTATATTTTTTTCATTCTTATTATTATGATTATTATTTTTTTATTCTGAAGGTGCATTTGTTTTGGTTCGATCGATTTTTTTTGTTTTCCAAATGGTTTTGTCATTTTTATTTCATCATTTTGTTTTTTCTTCTTTTTTTATTAATTTATATTTCATAATTCACCTTTTTCCAAATCCATTTTGTACATTATTATTATTATTATTATTATTATTATTATTATTATTATTATTATTATTATTATTATTATTTTATATATATATATTATTATTATTATTATTATTATTTTTATTATTATATATTATTATTATTATTATTATTATTATTATTCTCATCATTATTATTTTTTTGAAATCATTTTCATCATTATTGTTTTTTTTAATTATTTTTTTAAATGTTTTTTTTTATTACTACCGATTTTTATTCTCTTTATCAGTTAGCTTGCCTTGGCGCTTTAAAAGACCAGTTTATTTATTTATTTTTTTTTTCATTGTTTCCATCATTGTTTTTTTCATTCTTTTTTTTTGTTTTTTTCTTTTTTTTTTCTTTTTTTTCTTTCTCTTATTGTTTTCATTATATATATTTTTTTCCAATACTTTTTTCATATTTTCTATTGTACCCAAAACAATTCCCAACAAATGGACTGCATACATATATGCACACATACATACATACATACACAAATACATACATACACACATACATACATACATACACACATAAATACATACACACATACATACATACATACACACGTACATACATACACACATACATACATACATAAAAACATATACATAAACACGTACACACATACATACATGCATACATACATACATACATACATACATAGCTACTTCGTTTTTGCATCACGCGGTGACGTGGCAACCCTCGATTGTACATAGCAACAACAAAACAACAACAACAACGGTAGATTAAAATTCTGATCGAACTAATCGCCAGACGCATTATTAACACATTGTTAACACGTTAACACGTTGTTAACACATTGTTAACACGTTGTTAACACATTGTTAACACGTTGTTAACACATTGTTAACACGTGTTGACACCTGTTAACACTTGTTGACACCTGTTAACACCTGTTAACACCTGTTGACACCTGTTAACACCTGTTGACACCTGTTGATACCTGTTAACACCTGTTGACACTCTTTGATACCTGTTGACACTCGTTGACACCTGTTGACACTCGTTGACACCTGTCAACACTTGTTGACAGTTTAAGTTTGTCGACAGCATCGTTTCTTTTGGGGGTTTTCTATCAGACGCTTTTTGATTGGCTTTTCTTTTATTTTTATTGTTTTTCTTTTGATTATTATCATTATTAATGTTATTATCATCACTTATTTTGTTTTTTTTTATTTTGTTTCCTTTTCCCCCCTTTCTTGTTCTCTTTCTCACAACACCCACAATCACCCTGAATTATTCCTTCGTGTATTCGTAATGTTAACATGCATACACACACACACACACACACACACACACACACACACACACACACACACACACACACACACACACACACACACACACACACACACACACACACACACACACACAAACACACACACACACACACACACACACACACACACACACACACACACAAACACACACACACACACACACACACACACACATACACAGACACACGCCTAGAAATACATTCCATCCTAAATTAAAACTTTCACGTGCTCTTGTTTCTTTTGTTGCAATTTCAACCGCTTTTGTCACGTCAGAACCCATCATTACACAAACATACACACACAAAATACCAAATACAAACTTGCAAATACAAACGTACAAATAAAAACATACAACTCCAAAAATACAAACACATAAATACAAATAAGCTTATGTGTGCAACCAAAAACAAACACATGCAGCCTTAATCATACCAAACATATAAGTACAACTCAATATACATAGAAAAATACATGAAAAACGAATAATAAAACACACACACACACGCACACACACACACACACACACACACCCATACACACACTCACACACACACACACACACACACACACACACACACACACACACACACACACACACACACACACACACCGAAATCACTTGATCAGCACCTTTTCCACCAGTTGTCTCTCTTCCTCCCTGCCCACTCGTTATACCATCAATAATTACCATTTCCAAAATGTTTATAATAATAATATTATTAATAATAATATTAATATCATTATTACTATTATTATTATTATTATTATTATTATTATTATTATTATTATTATTATTATTATTATTCTTATTCGTCATCATCATCAACATACTAATAATTGTGATAATAATAATAATAAACCATTATGACAATAATCAAGAGGTATTCATTGACCCATGAAATTATTCGTCCATAATTCTTCTTCTACTTCTCGTGTTCATCATTTTTATTATTATTCATTCTCCTATTCTTTTGTTTGTTATTATTATTGCTATTATTATTTTTAACATTCTGCTATCTACGTTATTTATATCATCGCCATCACAATCTCTACTCTTAACAATCTCTTATCGATTGTTATATGATTAAAAATTAATTTTGATTGGCCCATTTCAATATGATGATTTGTTATTTATTTATTTATTTTAATACAATAATTAATTTATTTTAATATAATAATTAATTTATTTTAATATAATAATTAATTTATTTTAATATATTAATTAATTTATTTTAATAAAAATAGTTTTTTCATTTAAACTTTAATTAATTAATTTTACTTTTTGAGACCTTGAAGCACATAGGAATACTCACTCCTCACGTGACCCTGTTATAATTGGCTGTTAATTGGGTTGATAATTGTAATTAGTCAATTGATTGAGGAATTGATTGGTGCCGTTACGGACAATTTGATCAGTAAGAACTCCGATTATTTGGTTTTCAAGTATCGATTTTATATAAATATCGGTTGAATCAATAAAAACCGTCTAAACATCGGTTCTCCATTGTCAACTTACTGGTCATTTATGAATATTTAATGAGATTTAGTATCGGTTTTCAACGATCGAGAGTTGCTGAAGGTGTTTGTTGAGAGTTTATTCTCAATACATGAAACAAGTATCAAAATGTATCAAACAGGCTTCTTAACTAGGTCAACTCCACATACACACATGCACACAAACATACACACATGCATACACACACGCATACATACAAACATACCCGCACGCATACATACAAACATACACACACGAATACATACAAGCATACATACACAAGGCTACTGCGTCGAAATACACACACATAAACAAACTTGAATGATCAAAAACACATAAAAAACCGGACTCATAAACAAAGAAACACATAAACAAACACACACAAAGAAACACATATACAGGTGAACCCAACAAAGATTAAGCATACGCACAAAGCAGCGGTCGGTTAACAACTCAAAACTACAAGTAATTTTAATTTTCAGTGCCTCAAGCCTCAAGATTGGAAGGAGACTGTCGAGTTCGTGATTTCTTCCATGCTTTCCAGTGCTCGAATGGGGAAGTTGGGTTGAAGGAGGGGGTGGGGAGGATGGGTTGAAGGAGGGGGTGGGGAAGATGGGTTGGAAGAGGGGGTGGGGAGGATGAGGAGGTGGGGAAGATGAGGAGGTGGGGAAGATGAGGAGGTGGGAAGAAATATGGAGAAAGGACGGGAAGAGGTTTGAAAGGGGCTACAGAAGGACTTTTAGGAAGACTTTTCGAGAGTTTTTTGAAAAGACTGGGTGGTTAAAATTATGGGGAAAGATTGGATTTGTGAAAGATTTATGAGAGGCTTTGAAGGAAGGGTTGAAAGAGGGTTGGGAGGGGTCAGACGTGGAGATTGGGTGAGTAGGAAGAAGTGGCGGCTGGATTTGAGTGGTTAAAGTTTGAGAAATGTTTGAAAGGAGTATGCGTGGTGTTTGGGTAGACAGGGGTGGGAAGGGAATAAGGAAGGAGAAGCTGGTGGGTGGAAGAAGAAAGATGAAGACTGGTGGAAGATGGGTGAAGATTGGTGGGTGAAGCGTAAACATTGTTGAAGGATGGGTGAGAATTGAAAACATGGTGAGAGTTTAAAAGTGGGTAAAAAATTTGTGATGGCAGAGAGATGTTTGGTGGGGAACGAGGTGGAAGAGAAGAGGCTGTGAGAGCTGAAAAGCTTGCAACGCCTCTTGCTGCAACTGCAAGGTTGGGAGAAGCTCCTTTCATTCCTCCATCAATCCATCCATCCATCCATCCATTCATTTACCCATCTACTCTTCCACTCACCAATTCATCCCCCTATCCACTTATCCACTTATTCACCCATCTACTCACCCACCCATCTATTCATCTACCCATCCATCCACCCACTCACCCATCCATCCAATCACTCACCCATACACCCACCCACTCACCCATCCATCCAATCACCCACCCATCCACTCACAGCATTCTTAGCAAAAGCCAATATGAACTTTTTGCATGCGTAAGCCCTCAGTGCCACCCCCGACACTTGAACCTGGGTTGTTGTGTTGGGATAAAACTCAAAAAATAAGTCTCTATTATATTTAATATGAATTACTTACAATACAAACGTGAATTACTTGTTATAATTAAGCATCACTATTACTTATTATAATTACTTGGTCTCGAAACTCTGCGGGGTTAATGCCCCTATAATAATATTCGTATTTGTATTGTATTGTATTGTATTGTATTGTATTGTATTGTATTGTATTGTATTGTATTGTATTGTATTGTATTGTATTGTATTGTATTGTATTGTATTGTATTGTATTGTATTTTATTGTATTGTATTGTATCGTATAATTTTTTATTTATTAAAAATACAATTTTTTTTAATTTTTTGAAATTTTATTTATATATTGTAATTATTATTTTTCATCCATTTTAATTATTATTATTATCTATTTATTATCATAAACAGTAACGAGTTACTTCATAATAAACAGTAATTAAGTAGTAGAATCGAATTCTTCATCTTTCGATGATGTCATCTCAACAACAACAAAACTCAAACAACACCAAGAACAACTCAAAAAAACAGCTGAAAAGACAACAACAACAACCACAACAACATCATCTGCGTCAACACCAACCACTATAACATTAATAACAACAACAACAACAACAACAGCAGCAGCAGCATAAACAACACCAACAACAACAACAACAACAACAAAAACAACATTAACAACAACATCAACAACAACATTAACAACAACAAAATCAACAATAACATCAACAACAACAACAACAACATCAACAACAACATCAACAACACCAACAAAATCAACAACATCAACAACACCAACAAAATCAACAACATCAACAACACCAACAACATCAACAACACCAACAACATCAACAACACCAACAACACCAACAACATCAACAACAACCTGATGAGGATTCGGGGAATTACGATCAGCAAACCTCACTTCAACCTGAAAGTCCCTGATCAGCTGTTTCACCTGCATTCCTTTATCGGGGTGGATGGATGGATGGATGGTTGGAAAGATGGCGAATAGCTAGTGAAAAGATAAATATCTAAATAGAAAATGGGTGGATGGAGTAATGGGTTAATGTATAACTAGATTTTTGGATTCATGGAAAGGAGGGTGGATTGCAAAATGAACGGATGGATGGATGGATAGATGGATAGGTGGATGAGTAGATTGATAGATGGATGGATAAGTGGATAAATGGATCGATGAATGTTGGATTGATGAATAGATGGATGAAGAAAATAATTAATGGTTTGGATGATAAATAATAATTTGAAAAAACCATATAGGATGAATGGATGGATAGATGAACGTATGGATGGATGAATGAATGTATGGATAGATGAATGGATGAATGAATGAAAGGATGAATGGATGGATGAATGTATGGATGAATGGATGGATAGATGAACGTATGGATGGATGAATGAATGTATGGATAGATGAATGGATGAATGAATGAAAGGATGAATGGATGAATGAATGTATGGATGAATGGATGGATAGATGAACGTATGGATGGATGAATGAATGAATGGATAGATGAATGGATGAATGAATGAAGGGATGAATGGATGGATGAATGGATGGATAGATGAATGGATGAATTACCCTTGACGCCGATAAGTTTGCAATGGAGGCGATGTTCAATGTTGAAGCGGAGCTTCACTGATTTCCTCTGTGTGGGTGTTGAGTGTTGCTATGTGGGTGTTGTGTGTTGTCATGCTGGTGTCGTATGTTGCTATGTGGGTGTCGTGTGTTGCTGTGTGGGTGTTGTGTGTTGTCATGCTGGTGTCGTGTGTTGCTATGTGCGTGTTGTGTGTTGCTGTGTGGGTGTTGTGTGTTGCAGTGTGGGTGTTGTGTGTTGTCATTTGGGTGTTGTGTGTTGCTATGTGGTTGTTGGGGTGTTGCTATGTGAGTGTTGTCATGTAAGTGTTGTGTGTTGCTATGTGGGTATTGAGTGTTACTATGTGGGTGTTGTGTGTTGCTGTGTGGGTGTTGTGTGTTGCTGTGTGGGTGTTGTGTGTTGTCCTGTGGGTGTTGTGTTTTTCTATGTGGTTGTTGGGGTGTTGCTATGTGAGTGTTGTGTGTTGCTGTGTGAGTGTTGTGTGTTGTCATGTGGGCGTTGTGTGTTGCTATGTGGTTGTTGGAGTGTTGCTATTTTTTTCTAAATTTTTAACAAATCATAAAATGAATTTAAAAACAAAATAATTAACAAAAATCAAAATAACCACAAAGATATTGAGATTAACAACAAAAAATTTGAAAACAACAAAAACAAAAACAAAACAACAACAACAACAACAACAATTTTACCAGTTGTTGTTGTTGCAACATCCACAGGTTGTGTTTGAGTTGTTGCCCGTGCTTATTAGTTGCACCCAGGCCTGGAGACCTTTTCACCCCTTCAACCGCTTGGAATGAGTTTTTGTTCATCTCCTCCTCCCCATCCACCACTCTTTCTTCTCTTTCCTCCTTCCCTTCCACCACTCTTGCTTTTCCTCCCCCTTCCCCACCCATCAATCTTCCAACTTCTCTTTTATCGCCACTCATCAACTCTTCTTTCTTCTTCCCCCCATCCACCGCCAACAACCTTCTCTTCTTTTCGATACAACCCCTCAAACACCCTTCCGTCTCTTCTCCCCCCATCTCCACAACTCCATCCTTCCTTCCTCCCCCCCTCTCCACAACTCCTTCCTTCCCTCCTCCCCCCATCTCCACAACTCTTTCCTTCCCTTCTTCCCCCAGTTCTGAGACATTGTTTTTCTCGTTCCCACCCATCTCTATTTCAACCACACTTTTTTTAAAACCAACTTCTGGTGGATTTCTGATACTTTTTGTGACGTCATTTGCATGTGTAAAAGCTTGATACTTGTTTGTGGGCGTTGATGGAGCAGGTGTTTTAGTGTGTGTGCGTGATGTTGTTGCATGTGTGCGTGACGTTGTTGCAAGTGTGCGTGATGTTGTTGCAAGTGTGAGTGACGTTGTTGCAAGTGTGCGTGACGTTGTTGCATGTGTGGATGACGTTGTTGCATGTGTGCGTGACGTTGTTGCAAGTGTGCGTGACGTTGTTGCATGTGTGGGTAACGTTGTTGTATGTGTGGGTGACGTTATTGCATCCTTACCACCTTCAGAATTGTTATCATCAGCCCCACAGTTATGCGCTTCATCATACTCACCCCCTTTATCATCATTACCATCTTCGTCGTCTTCTTCATCATTTTTATCATCCTGACCACAATTTTTATAGTTTTTATCGCAATTGTTAAGCTTGTCATCAAAACTGTTATCATTCTTATCATTTTGGATTTCATAACTGATAATATCGTTTCTTTTGTCATCACCGTCTGTATCATTCCTTCTTTTTTTACAATCATTATCGTTTTTATCATCATCATTCTCTTCATCGTCACTAGTATCTTTTTCAGCACTGTTATCATCATCATCATCATCATCATCATCATCATCATCATCATCATCATCATCATCATCATCATCATCATCATCATCATCATCATCATCATCATCATCATCATCATCATCATCCTCATCATCCTCATCATCATCATCATCGTCATCATCATCATCCTCATCATCATCATCATCATCATCATCATCATCATCATCATCATCATCATCATCATCATCATCATCATCATCGTCATCATCATCATCATCATCATCATCATCATCATCATCATCATCATCATCATCATCATCATCATCATCATCATCATCATCATCATCATCATCATCATCATCATCATCATCATCATCATCATCATCATCATCATCATCATCATCATCATCATCATCATCATCATCATCATCATCATCATCATCATCATCATCATCATCATCATCATCATCATCATCATCATCATCATCATCATCATCATCATCATCATCATCATCATCATCATCATCATCATCATCATCATCATCATCATCATCATCATCATCATCATCATCATCATCATCATCATCATCATCATCATCATCATCATCATCATCATCATCATCATCATCATCATCATCATCATCATCATCATCATCCTCCTCATTATCGTCCTTTTTTTTATCAATCTCATTAATAATCTTTTCAAGAACGTAAGCATCAATTCTATTGTCACCATCGTATATTTTAGTTTTATCATTAACAACTGATAAAGATGATGATGACGGAGACGACGATGCTGACGATGATAGTGATGAATGTGATGATGATAATGGTGATAATGATGTTGATAGAACCCTTAAACCATAGTTTGCATGCATGAGGTAATTGTGGTAGTTATTGTTGTGGTAGTTGTGAAGGTTGTGACTTTTGTTGAAGTTGTTGTTATAGCTGTTATTGTGGTAGTTGTTGTGGAGGTTGTTGTGGAGGTTGTTGTGGAGGTTGTTGTGGAGGTTGTTGTGGAGGTTGTTGTGGAGGTTGTTGTGGAGGTTGTTGTGGAGGTTGTTGTGGAGGTTGTTGTGGAGGTTGTTGTGGAGGTTGTTGTGGAGGTTGTTGTGGAGGTTGTTGTGGAGGTTGTTGTGGAGGTTGTTGTGGAGGTTGTTGTGGAGGTTGTTGTGGAGGTTGTTGTGGAGGTTGTTGTGTAGGTTGTTGTGGAGGTTGTTGTGGAGGCTGTTAAAGAGGTTGTTGTGAAGGTTGTTGTGGTGACAGAGGTTGTTAATGATATTAGATAGTTGAGTGTTGTTGAGAGCTGTTAGAGAAGTTGCGATGAAGGGTTGGTCCTTCTCAACCGCTGTTCGTTGTTTGAGTAAGAATCCCAGTTGTTGCAGTTGTTGTTGCTGTTGTTGTGGTTGCTCCTGTTGCTGTAGTTGTTGCTGTTGTTGTGATTGATCTTGTTGCAGTTGTTGTTGCTGTTTTGCTTTTGACAGTGGTGAATGCTGCAGTGGTAGAGTTTGTTGTACTAAAAACTGTTGTTGTTGTTTCAGTGTGATTAAGTTTGTTTGAAAGTGTTCCGTTTGCTGTTTGTTGTTGTTGCTAAAGTTGTTGCTTGGTTGGTTTTTGGTGTTGTTGTTGTTAAAGTTGTTGTTTGGTTGGTTCTTGTTGTTGCGGTTCTTTTTGTGGTCTAGTTGTTCGCTGTTGTTGATTTTGTTATCAGATTGTTTCTCTTTGATGTTATTGTTGTTATTATTGTCATTATTGACGTCATTGACGATGTTATTGTTTTGTTGTTCATTGTTATTGTCACTGTTGGTATGTTGTTGATTCTTGTTGTAGATGTTGCAGGTATCGTTTAGATTTGTATTTTTTTTGTTATCATTGTGGTTAATAATTTTTTTATCATGTTTATTATTATTATTGTTGTTGTTATTATTATTATTATTATTATTATTATTATTATTATTATTATTATTATTATTATTATTATTATTATTATTATTATTATTATTATTATTATTATTATTATTATTATTATTATTATTATTATTATTATTATTATTATTATTATTATTATTATTATTATTATTATTATTATTATTATTATTATTATTATTATTATTATTATTATTATTATTATTATTATTATTATTTTCATTATTTCTATTGTTTTTAACATTATTATTGTTGTTTTTTCTGCTCTCGTTGTTGTCATCAAATTGTTTATTGTTGCAGTCACTCATATCATGGGTCTTGTTGATGTTGATTGCTTGCTCAAGAGAAGTCTTATGAAAGCTTCTAGAATTTTCTGCAAACTTCTTGGCAGCTTCCACCTCTTCCACTCTCCCTTCCAACTCCATCCAGACATCTGAACACCTCAGCACCACCTTGCATCCAATTAAAAAATAATAATTAAGTCCAATTAGAAAATTAATTAAGACAATTGTATGGCGCTGTCTTATCTAATCTAATCAAAGTAGAAAATTTATATGGCGCCTTTTGGTATTATGTCCAAAGGCGCTCCCATGGAAACGGTTTGACTCGCTGTGGGCTCCTGGAAGACTGGACACTCTAGGACAGCGTCTATACTTTAGTTGAGTTGCCGCTTCTAGAGTTCAAACGTAGGCTTATTGAGACACACGTCACAGCGGAACAGGCCAATCATCACGTCACAGGCGCAGAGTTGTATCAAGTAGATCCAACCAACCTGGGGAAAGTGGTGGAAGAGGGTGGGGAGGTGTGGGAGGAGCAGGAAGTAACAAGAAGCTTCCAGAACAACAGTTGAACAGGCTGCCATCTGGTGTGACCGAAGAAAACTGATTTGTTTCAGCATATTTTTAGATAGTTGTTTTCTGTATTCGTTTATATAATTTATTTATTTAATTTTTAAAATAGTTTTTTCAATAAAACTTTTCATCTTATCAGTTTTTTATTCGAAAACAATAGAAACAGATTCAACAGCAATAAGCATAACAACAACAAAAAAACAAAGAATAAAAACTGCAACAAAGTGCAACAATTAAGTAACGAACAACAATAAATAGCAACAAAAAAATGTAAAACCAAAAAAAAAAAGACAATAAACAAACAACAGACAAAAACAAATGACAATAAACAAACAACAGACAAAAACAAATGACAATAAACAAACAACAGACAAAAACAAATGAAAATAAAAAACAAAAAAAACAAAAACAACAACCTTTTGGTTGGCTGCCCATACAGCAGCATACCTTCTCCTCCTCCTCCCCCTCAATTCCACCGTATCTCCATCCACATCCACCACCTCCACCACACATTTGAACTTTCCTCTCGCCATCTGGCGAATGAAATTAAAATGTTTTTCCCGTGGAATTTCCACTCTTTGGTAGCCTGGCTGGTGATGGCTTTCCTCTATCTTGCTTGTCTGCTGGAGTTGTGGAACGTTCAATGAAGATCACGTGATACAACCCACACATGCAACAAAGATAAAAGATTCAAACTGATTTTTTTCTTTGTACCATAGGAAAGGTTTGCAGGATGAGGTTGTCGTAGTCACTATCGTAATCTTCTGTTGCTGTCTGTAAGTACTGTTGTTGTTGTTGTTGATGTTGTTGATGTTGTTGTTGATGTTGTTGTTAGTGATGTTGTTGTTTTAATTTTTGATATCGTTGTTGACGTTGTTGATGATGTAGTTGGTGTCGTTGTTGATGTTGTTGTTAATGTTTTGTTGATGTTGTTGTTGATGTAGTCGATGATGTTGTTGTTGATTTTTTCATGTGGCTATTGTTGTTGTTGGTGGTGGTTTGGGATACTACGAAGTACCGTTTCCTTCAAATTATTACGAATTCGTAAATATTTATTTAAACTTTTTTATCGCTTTGTATTGTTCTATATTTAATTGTAGTGTATTTCATTGTAGTGTATTTCATTGTATTGTATTTCATTGTAGTGTATTTCATTGTAGTGTATTTCATTGTATTGTATTTCATTGTATTGTATTTCATTGTATTGTATTTCATTGTAGTGTATTTCATTGTAGTGTATTTCATTGTAGTGTATTTCATTGTATTGTATTTCATTGTAGTGTATTTCATTGTATTGTATTTCATTTTATTTTTTTCAATTTTATTTCATATCATTGTATTGTATTTCGTGGTATTGTTTTGTATTTTATTGTACTGTTTTGTATTTCATTGTATTGTGTTTTATTTCATTGTACTGTATTTTATTGTATTGTATTTCATTGTATTGTATTTCATGGTATTTTTTTGTATTTCATTGTATTGTTTTTTATTTCATTATATTGTATTGTATTTTGTTGTATTGTATTTCATTATATTGTATTGTATTTCATTGTATTGTATTTCATTGTATTGTATTTCATTATATTGTATTGTATTTCATTATATTGTATTGTATTTCCTTGTATTGTACCTCTCTAAGCAGATCAAATCTCCTTCGAGCCACTTCTTTTCTGTTATTCCCTCCAATCAAAAAAATGTTGTAAGAAGTCGTATTGTTGTTTTTGTCATTGAACTTGTTGTTGTTTTTTTCATTGTTGTTGCTGTTGTTGTTGTTGTGAATCTTTTTGCCGTTTTCATAGTTGTTAATATTGTCGTAATTGTTGTTGTACTTGTTGTTTTTATTGTCGTTGTTGTTGTTGTCGTAATTGTTGTTGTTGTTGTTGTAATTGTTTTTGTTGTTGTTGTTGTTGTTTTTGTTGTTGTTTTTGTTGTTGTTGTTGTTGTTATGCTTGTTGTAATTGTTAGTGTTGTCTCCGTCAATCAATCCCACACCGCTTGAAAGCATTCTAAGTTCGTAAAGGTTCCTTCCTTGGTGGTGATTATAAAACTACATGGCTCATTTGAACGTAATAAAAAAATAATATAATATAATTTATCAAAAATATTGATCATAATAACATAATATAATAAAAATAAATAATATTTAAATTTGAAATTAAAAACTCACATTGTATAAAACGACAATATATGGATTCCAATACAATATAAAAACAATACAATACGATACAATGCAATACGACACGGTACAATAGAAAATACAATTAAATGAAATACGATACAATACAAAAATACAATACACTACAATACAATACAATAAACTAGAACTAAAGGTATTAAAATACAATAAAATACAGTAAAATATCGTATAATACCATAAAAAAGAATAATTTTTTTTTGAATTTATGAAAACAATCAACGAAATAAATCTTGAATTTAATTTATATTTTAGATATTAGGAAAAGTTATTTAATTGGGAAGTAATAATGGAAATAAGATCAATTAATTCAATTTTAATTTAAATTCATTTTTAATTTAAATTTATTTTTAATTTTAATTTATTATTCAAATTGATTAATTAGTCAATTAAAACATTGTTTTATTATATGAGTTTATAATTGACCTTATAATCGGAATTATTAACTAAATAAATTTATTTAATTAATAAGATAGAAAATAAAATTAACAAATACCTCAACAATAGATTATTAAAGTGTTTGAAAAAATTTATGAAAAAGAATTGGAACAGTCAACTTAGTGAACAAGCATCTCACTGGAGTTGATGGCGTTTGAGGGGTTTTGGTGGTGGTGGGGTGTCAGTTTGGGAAGGGTGAAGGCCTGTGGGGGTGTGGTGGTGGTGGTGGTGGTGGCTGTAGTGGTGGTGGTGGTTGTAGCGGTGGTGGTGGTGCTTGCGGTAGTGGTGGTGGTGGTTGTGGTAATGGTGGTAGTGGTAATGGTTGTTATGGTGGTGACTCAAGGTCACCTCCCAGCACTTGAAGTTCCATCCATCGACCATTACAGACTCCCGTCAAATGCCTCCACCTCCGGGTGGTTTTAACAAACACTTAACAAGCCTCCCACCAGTCTCTTCAACCAAACTCAATATCTTCTTTAATTCAATAAAAATTCATTTTTGAGCTCATTTTGTTGCTTTTTTTAATTATTTGTTTATTCATTTATTATTATTTTTCATTCAATTATTTTCTAATTACTTAGTTAATTAGAAACGTAAATTTTGCGCAAAAGTAAGTTTAATACGAGTTCTTATGATTACACCCCTTCATAATGATGTTCACAAATTTCATTTGACCTCGTGTTGAAAAGGTTTGTACGAAATTCTTCAAGCTGCTATGAATCCTTTGTTGGGAGTTGGTGTACCTCCATGCTGGGAATACAACCTGTTTGGCTTCCATACACCGCGTGTACTTTCAAGCGTACAAGCGTTTGAGTACTGAGTTAATAATGAGGAGGGTTGTTTGAAAGGAGTGGCATTTCTGCGTTAGTGCCAATGCCGTGTCAGCTCTACTGTTTAAACTTAAAATTCTCAAATAGTTCCATCATAGGAGGAATGAATAAGCTTTTATCGAGCTTCCAAGCTCAACACATGGAAGATGATTTCATAACTTCATCTATTCTGCGCCTCTGAAACAACCTACTTTGCAAGCTTGCGCTTTAAAAAAATTTGATTAATTATCAAAGAAGTTGTTTAGCGCTTATTAACTATTTAAAAGCGCAATTTTGAATTTCATTTTTAAATAAAATAAAACGTGCAAAAGTGCTTTCTTTTCTTTTCGGACTGTTTTATTATCTATTTCTAAGTTTTCAAGTTTATTATTATTAAATAAAAGTTTCAAAGACAAAAACACAACGTCTCTGTGTCTGTGTTTTAAAAGATTTTACTTGTCTGAAACTCATAATTTTCCCTTGCTCACTAGAGTTCAAAAACTACCATAGTCACCAACATTTTCCCGCTTGAAGTATGCTGGAGTTGCGCTATCATACTGTTACCCCTTTTTGTGGAACTTTCTTCTTTCCGATTTTACATCGGTTACTCCTCCCCTTCGTTTTTGTAAAGCTCTTGAAACTTCTTTGTTTAAACAGTTTGTAGCCGAGCGCTTTTGTGCCTTTTGTAGATTGCCGGTTGAAAAGCCATTTGACTTTCGATGAAAATAACTACATTTTTGGATTAAAGTCAGTTTTTCTTCTTGAAAAATATTTTTTACAGAAATCGCCAAAGAAATTGGGAAGACCTTTGAAACAATTGACAGACTCCAAAAAAAATGTATTTCTCATCTATCAGAGATGATTTTGCGCTAAAGAAATAGGCGAAAAAATTGTATGATAGCTGGAGATTTAAACTTTTTGAATAGTCAGCAAACAACCGTTTTGAACAAATTATTTATTTTCTTAATAAAATATTCTAAATGAATCAATAAACTGATGAAAAAATAGATATCTTTCAGCTTAGCTGTATTTAAAATCACCATGGCTCATCTCGGTTTGAAGCTAATATACTTTTAAAAGTATAAGTATATGTGGTTCTGTTTTTTGTTATAAATGTTTTAATGTGTAGTACTTGCTAAAGTTTAGTTAAAGTGACAAAATTTTATTATTTATGTTTTTGCATTTGTTTTAATGTTTGTCTTTGCAAAATTTATTCAGAAAACACCAATCTCTTTGTCTTACTGAAAGCCTTTCTTTTCACTTTACAATGCATCTAAACCTGATCACATCTAAGACTAAGTATAAAAATGACTTAAAAATAAAATGCAACCTGCTTCCATGCACGTCAGAATCATGAAAATTTGAATTTAAATATCGAAAATGCCGTGGTGTTGTTTGTGTGACAAAAAGCAAGCAGAAGACTTTGTGAGGGATGCAGGAGCAGTAGAAACTTGTGAAAGACTTCTTATAACCGAACTCAAAGACAGCTTGAACGGAGATTCTCTCAGCACCACAGGAGAAGGAAACTCAATTATTAATCTGCTCTACAACAGCCATGACAGCAGAGCAAAAGCAGACGCCGTATCAATAGAAGATGTCTCAGAAAAAACGCAAAAGGTGTTGAATTCGATTGTCATTCAACAGCCCACCAAGGGTGAAGATGTGCTCATTAAAACCAACAACTCATCTGCTAACACGGTAGCGCCAACAACATCGGCAGCGGCAGCGGCAGCAAAAGTGCTGTGCATAAGCACCCAGACAGACAATGGGGTGGTCACAGCTCCTCTCATGAAAATCCGAGAGAAGTCACGAGTGCTTGAGAGCTCTGAGACTCAAGAGAGTTCACAGGGTTGCAGCAAAAAGGACCAGTCAACCAGTCCTATGAAGGAGGATGTGGTTGCCAAAGCGGAGCCAAAGAGAAAACAGGTGGCGTCTGTGGTGGTCGAATCACCCTATGAGAACACTCCCCACTATGCAGAAAACCTCACCAAGCCCAACACACCTAACAATCTTATGGAAAAAGTTTCTATGCCTGTTGTTCCTCCTCCCAAAAGAACTAAAGAACTTTCCAGCAAGGACAACCAGGAGGAAAAGCTGGAGCTTCCAGAAGACTGCACCCCCCTGGACCTTTCCAAGAACCCGAGTGGAGAGGAGAGACGAGTGTCGGAGCCTCTGAACTTGAGTTTGAAGAGCACCAGACCTGACGAAGTTCAATCAACAACATCCTCAAAACCCGATCTTCTCAGCAACTGTGAGAGGGAGGATGAATGGATGGGGGGTGTCGAGGTAACTCGGGGCGGTAGAGGAGGTGGTGTGGAGGAGGGGGGGAAAGGGTGTGGCATGGAGGCAGCTGGAGGGGGTGGCAGAAGAGTTGTTGGCAAACACTCAAACCACATGGAGTTCTTAGAGTCAAAAAAACTTTGCTCAGAAAGTCCGCAAACTCCATACTGGCAACACAGAAAAAGCTACCAACACTTCCATGTTGAGCAACAATTTCAGGTTGAGAAACAACTTCACCAACAACAACCCTTCAATGACAACCTCTGCAAAGATGGCTACTCCACAATTGACAGTGTCTTTGCGGCCGAACAACACAGCAACAACTATAATAGTTATGACTACAATGACTACAATTATAACCACAACAGTTATAACCATAGCAACTACAATCATAGCAACTACAACCACAGCGACAGCTACAACCACAACAGCAGCTACGACTGCCGCAACAACAGCTATGACTACAAGCATGGGAGCTCCAACCACCACAACTACCATAAAGTGGAAGAGTATGGAGAAATGTACAATCAATCCTATGTTACTGATGCGGTCAGTCCACACACACATCCACACATACACCCACACACACAACCACACATACAAGCACACATGAAACCACACTCACAAGCACACGCACAACCACCATCTTGGCTCCATGACTCGCGTCACATCAATGACTTTTCGAGTCTACAAAGCAACAATGGCACCAACAACTACTACAACTTCAACACCAACAACAATAACAACAACAACACTTACATGAATGACACAAGCAACACGCAGCAAACACCTCACTACTCTAACCTCGTTTCTACCGAACCGACCTACTTTTCTTACGACAACAACACTTACATCCTACCAAAGAAATCTAATAAACAATCCGACGCTGACGTCACTGTCGATAATGACGTCAACAACAACAAGTTCAACGACAACAACATCGCCAACATTGATGACTACGACTCGCTTGATGATTACTTGATGGGCGGTTCTATGGACAATGACAACAATAACAATAATAATAATAATAATAATAATAATAATAATAATAATAATAATAATAATAATAATAATGAAAACAATAACAAGATTGACGAGAAGGCAATTTGTGAGGGTGAACCACTTAACCTTGTTTTGAACAAGCATCCTGACGAAGATAACAACAATATAAATAATAATAACAAAAACAATAACAATAATAACAACAACGAATCTAATGGTAACGGCGGTATTAACGACGACGTATTCAAACGTGACGTGGTGTTGTTACCCGTAAAGGTGAAGTGTAACGCCAAGCAGCTGAAGAGCAACCAGCCCAGCAACAAGGCAGCAAAGAAGGGGGAGAAGAAGAAGACGAAGAAGAAGATGGCAGACGTCAAAGTGTCAAGAGTGGACGTGTCAAGGAAACTCAGCGTCGAAGACATCATCACAGGGAACTGCGTCGAGATGACATCAACCCATGACTCAAGTCGAGAAGGGGGAAATGGTAGTCGAAATGGCAGTCACATTGGTGGAAAACAAGCCGTGGTTAAAGGTTTCTCATCTCTCTCGAAGATTGACCAAGAGGTTGGGGGTTCGAAAGCGATTGCAGCCTCTACACCCAAGAAGAAGAACCGATCGAGCGTGAAAAAGTCGAAAAACATTCTCAGTTCGTTTTCTTTCCGCAACGCTTCAAAGGCGCCTAGCAGCGGCAGCAGGAACAACTCCGTTGGAAGCAATTTGTCCCTGGCATCCTCAACTTCATCCCTCTCCTCCAACTACCTCCACCTCTCCAACCACCCCCCGTCCCTCTACTCCGATGTTTCTAACAACACTCGAGAGGACGTGGAAGGTGGGTGGGTTGTTGTTGTTGTGGGGTTATAGTTGCGGTGTTGTTGGGGTTGTTGTTGTTGTGGGTTCACTCTTTTTATACTCGTTCAATCACCCACCTCCTACCTTTCACCCATCCCCTCCCCCTCCCCCCAGTCCTCCCCATCAACAGACCACCCATTTTGGCCTCAAACTCCTCCGATGTCTTCCTCACCAACAACTTCAAACTCCTCACACAAGTATCATCATTGTCGTCATCATCATCATCATCATCATCACCATTATCATCATCATCATCATCATCATCATCATCATCATCATCATCATCATCATCATCACCACCATTATCATCATCATCATCATCATCATCATCATCATCACCATTATCATCATCATCATCATCATCATCATCATCATCATCATCATCATCATCATCATCACCACCACCACCATCATCATCATCATCTTTTTTTTTTCATTATTATTATTATTATTATTATTATTATTATTATTATTATTATTATTATTATCGTCGTCATCATCATCATCATCATCATCATCATCATCATCATCATCATCATCCTCATCCTTACCCTCATTACCACCATCATTCCTAGTGCCCATTCTACTGGGGAGCGATTGATGTCAAAGGGGCGGAGTCAATTCTGCTTGACCAATCAGAAGGCAGCTTCATAGTGAGGGACAGCTCGGACGTGGACTGCATTGTCAGCTTGAGTTTCAGATCGCTCAAGTCAACCCACCACACCAGGATCGAGTATAAGCATGGTACTGGGGAAGGGTTGTGCACACACACACACACACACACACACACACACACACACACACACACACACACACACACACACAAACACACACACACACACACACACACACACACACACACACACACACACACACTCACACACAGAAATACATGCACAGACATGTGCAGATACATATGTATATGTATCTATCTTCGTATATACTAACACACACACACACACACACA
>OX387257.1:4386894-4394394 GCA_947562095.1 Branchellion lobata | reverse complement strand
ATCGTTGTATTGTATTGTACTGTTCATCGTTGTATTGTATTGTACTGTTCATCGTTGTATTGTATTGTACTGTTCATCGTTGTATTGTACTGTTCATCGTTGTATTGTATTGTACTGTTCATCGTTGTATTGTATTGTACTGTTCATCGTTGTATTGTATTGTACTGTTCATCGTTGTATTGTATTGTACTGTTCATCGTTGTATTGTACTGTTCATCGTTGTATTGTATTGTACTGTTCATCGTTGTATTGTATTGTACTGTTCATCGTTGTATTGTATTGTACTGTTCATCGTTGTATTGTATTGTACTGTTCATCGTTGTATTGTATTGTACTGTTCATCGTTGTATTGTATTGTACTGTTCATCGTTGTATTGTACTGTTCATCGTTGTATTGTATTGTACTGTTCATCGTTGTATTGTATTGTACTGTTCATCGTTGTATTGTATTGTACTGTTCATCGTTGTATTGTATTGTACTGTTCATCGTTGTATTGTATTGTACTGTTTATCGTTGTATTGTATTGTATTGTTTATTGTTGTATTGTACTGTTCATCGTTGTATTGTATTGTACTGTTCATCGTTGTATTGTATTGTACTGTTCATCGTTGTATTGTATTGTACTGTTCATCGTTGTATTGTATTGTACTGTTCATCGTTGTATTGTATTGTACTGTTCATCGTTGTATTGTACTGTTCATCGTTGTATTGTATTGTACTGTTCATCGTTGTATTGTATTGTACTGTTCATCGTTGTATTGTATTGTACTGTTCATCGTTGTATTGTACTGTTCATCGTTGTATTGTATTGTACTGTTCATCGTTGTATTGTATTGTACTGTTTATCGTTGTATTGTATTGTACTGTTCATCGTTGTATTGTACTGTTCATCGTTGTATTGTATTGTACTGTTCATCGTTGTATTGTATTGTACTGTTCATCGTTGTATTGTATTGTACTGTTCATCGTTGTATTGTATTGTACTGTTCATCGTTGTATTGTATTGTACTGTTCATCGTTGTATTGTATTGTACTGTTCATCGTTGTATTGTATTGTACTGTTCATCGTTGTATTGTATTGTACTGTTCATCGTTGTATTGTACTGTTCATCGTTGTATTGTATTGTACTGTTCATCGTTGTATTGTATTGTACTGTTCATCGTTGTATTGTATTGTACTGTTCATCGTTGTATTGTATTGTACTGTTCATCGTTGTATTGTACTGTTCATCGTTGTATTGTATTGTACTGTTCATCGTTGTATTGTATTGTACTGTTCATCGTTGTATTGTATTGTACTGTTCATCGTTGTATTGTATTGTACTGTTCATCGTTGTATTGTATTGTACTGTTCATCGTTGTATTGTATTGTACTGTTCATCGTTGTATTGTACTGTTCATCGTTGTATTGTATTGTACTGTTCATCGTTGTATTGTATTGTACTGTTCATCGTTGTATTGTATTGTACTGTTCATCGTTGTATTGTATTGTACTGTTCATCGTTGTATTGTACTGTTCATCGTTGTATTGTATTGTACTGTTCATCGTTGTATTGTATTGTACTGTTCATCGTTGTATTGTATTGTACTGTTCATCGTTGTATTGTACTGTTCATCGTTGTATTGTACTGTTCATCGTTGTATTGTATTGTACTGTTCATCGTTGTATTGTATTGTACTGTTCATCGTTGTATTGTATTGTACTGTTCATCGTTGTATTGTATTGTACTGTTCATCCTTGTATTGTATTGTATTGTTTATCGTTGTATTGTATTGTACTGTTCATCGTTGTATTGTATTGTACTGTTCATCGTTGTATTGTATTGTACTGTTCATCGTTGTATTGTATTGTACTGTTCATCGTTGTATTGTATTGTACTGTTCATCGTTGTATTGTATTGTACTGTTCATCGTTGTATTGTACTGTTCATCGTTGTATTGTATTGTACTGTTCATCGTTGTATTGTACTGTTCATCGTTGTATTGTATTGTACTGTTCATCGTTGTATTGTATTGTATTGTTTATCGTTGTATTGTATTGTACTGTTCATCGTTGTATTGTATTGTATTGTTTATCGTTGTATTGTATTGTACTGTTCATCGTTGTATTGTATTGTATTGTTTATCGTTGTATTTTACTGTATTGTACTGTTTATCATTGTATTTCACTGTATTATATTGTTTATCACTGTATCTTATTGTATTGTATAGTTTATCACTTTATTTTTTTGTATTTTATTGTTTATCATTGCATATTACTGTATTGTATTGTTTATCACTCAATTTTACCGCATTTTATTGTATTGTATTGTTTATCACTGTACTTTATTGTATTGTATTGTATCGTCTTGTATTGTTTATTACTGCTATAATTATCATTTATTAATGTTTATTACTGTATTGTACTGTATTGTATCGTATTTTATTGTTTTATATCGTATCGTGTTGTATTGTATCGTTTTTATTGCATTTTATTGTATTGTATTGTATTGTATTGTTTATTAATGTAATAATAATCATTAAATAAATAATAATAATAAATTTTTGTACTTTTTAATACTGTAAATTAATATTTTGTACTTTATGACTTTAATAAGTATCATTTTATACTCTTTATTACTGTAATAATTATTAAAGTTAAATTATATTTTAATTATAATTAATTATTATTAATTATCATTTTTGTTCAATTCCTACATGTTAAGTCATCTCAAGCACACGTTGATAATGGAATCACGTGGTTATATTATTAAAAAATGATATCATCACGTGATATTTACTATAATAAATATAATTATTAGCTTATGTTTTTGTAAAGTAATATTATTTTTATTATAAATCATAATTTCGCAATGTCTTCATGACGTCAAGTTATGATTACGCTACGGAGTAATAATAATAATTATTATTTTTATTATAATTATTATTATTATTATTATTATTATTATTTTCTATAATACTATTTTTCTATAATAATGCTTGTTTTTCATAATAATAATAATAATAATAATAATAATAATAATAATAATAATAACAATAACAATAACAACAATAACAACAACAATGATATTTTATTTGATACTTTTGTTATTTAACTTCGTCGACCTTCCACCTCAGCAATATGCCACAACTCGTGTCTTCAAACCTCATTCTATTTCTATCATTATCATTGATATTATGATGATGACGATGGTGATGATGATGATGATGATGATGATGATGATGATGATGATAGTTATAATAATAATAATAATTATTATTAACTTAATTATTGTGGTTATTATTTTTATTATTTTTATAGCTTTCTTTCTTTATTCACATCTCATTCATTTATTCATTCATTCATTTATTTATTCATTCATTTATTTATTCATTTATTTATTCATTCATTTATTTGGTCATCGTCCAGCCATATCAATGTTGGCACTGTGCCCTCATCGAGGTCTTGTTAGTGTTGGTGTTTAAGTTGCTTTTCAAATATTTTTTTTTTCTTATCTTTTTTTATCTTTTTTCCAATCTATTTTTCCAATCTATTTTCTATCTATTTTTTTTATCAAATTGTTTATCTATTTCTGATCTATTCATTTATCTATCTCCTTATCTATTTTATCATATATTTTCTTATCTATTTTTCATCTATTTATTCAGTTTATTATTCATATATCTATCAATATTTATTTGTTTACTGTTTGGTTATATACAAATAATTGATAATCTTTCCTATATATATATATATAAAAATAAATAAATATATATATGTATATATATATATATATATATATATATATATATATATATATATATATATATATATATATATATATATATATAAAATTATTCATTTTATACATTTATATATTAATGTTTATTTATCTTATATAGTTTTCTATTTATCTTTTGCAAAGTCGTTGTTTGAGGTTTTGAGAAGTGAATTTGTTGCAAAGAAAACGACAACAGCTCTCAGTCCTCTCAACACACCCTTCCTTCCTCTCCAACCTTCAAACCTCAACCAATCAATCAATTAATAATTTATTCAATTAAAAAAAAATATTTTTTATTCAATTATTTAAAAAATATTATTTATTCAATTTTTTAAATATAAAATTTATTCAATTTAAAAAATATAATTTATTCAATTATTTAAAATTAAAAATTTATTCAATTTAAAAAAATATATATTTTATTCATTATTTTAAATAAATTATTTGTTTTTAATTATTTAATAAATAATTTTTTAAAATTTTTTAATAAATAATTAATTTTCAATTATTTTATAAATATTTTATTAAATCATCAATTAATTTTTAATCTAATCATTAAATCATTCAATGATTCAATAAATAACCTATTTAAATTAATTAATTTTATATAACCTAATTAATTGATTTTAATTAAGTAATTAAATATTTTATTCAAGTTGTAAACATATTAAAGTTTAAGCTAACTAAATTATTTCAACCAAGATATTCTAAATTCTAATGTTTTTAATTTTAAAATAAATTAATTTGATAAATAATAAATATTCATAAACAAATTAAGTCAGTTAATAATAATTGTTGTTTAAAAACAATTGAATTTAATAAAAGGTCATTTTTTAATTGAAAATTATTCGAAATTATGGCAATGGCATAGTTGATGTGAAAGGTGAAAAGGCAGGCAAGATCTAACAAGAAACCATTTCCTATACAACAAGTTTTAAAAATTGAAAAATCAATATTTTTATATTATTATTATTATTAATTTTTTTTATTTTTATTTATTTCATATTAAGATAGATAGTATGTATCAGCCTCATGTGGCCTCGAAACTCTACGGGGTTAATGCCACTATAATAATATTCGTATTTTTTTATTTAGTCTTTGTTGAAGCAAATTCAGACAAACTCTGGAAATGACACAGATCATGGTGAACAATCAAAATGAAAGAAAAAAAACTAAAATCAACAATAACTGAATGTCATAAGAATTGTCAAGTGGCTATTGCAAGAGATCAAAAACTGACTATAGAACCAAACTTATAAATCTCAAAAATTTAGAATTGAGTCATAGTTTATATTGAATGACTATTGAAGATTGTTTCATCAAATTAACCAAAACTGAAATGTTGAAAGGTTCTAAGAAATTCAAAAGCAGAATTTTCTATTAAATCAAATTAATGAATCTTAAAATTTGAAAATTGAATCATATCTTAAAACCACATAAAATAACTATTGCAGAGTTATTTCGTTATTTCTTCTTTTCTTCTATTTTCCTTCTCAGCCATTTCTCGTATTCACAAGGAAGTCTGTCTGGATAGCACAATTCCTTGCAATGCTTTCAACACTCCTTCACTTTCGTGTTTTTCAAGTTGGCAAACATTATTCTTGTAGCTATGGTTGACGATTTCACTGCAATGTCTTTTTCTTCTTCAGTCATTTCTCAAATTCACAAGTCCGTCAGGATACCAACAAGTTTTTGTAATGCCTTTCAACACTTGTCTACTTTCTTGATGAGTAATTTGGCAAACAGTATTTATGTAGGCGTTGGTTGACGATTTCACTGCAATGTCTGTATTTCAAACGAGAAAATGGCGGATTCGGCAATCTCTTTAAAATCTTCGTAATCAGCAAAAACTATAACTCTTATATGAATTAATTCATTTATAACTAATATTTGAAACTTTAAATTTTAAATAATTAATAAAAACAGTTTAAATAAAATTGGAGTATACAATAAGCCATACACGCTTTCGCGAAACCGGAAACTTGAAAAAACATTTTTATTGTATTTGTATTGTATTGTATTGCATCATCATTGCTATTATTATGCTAAGAATAATAAGAGGTGAGAATATGTGAACAAGAATCACATGCCCCAAAAACCCACCAACAAAAACCTACTGAACCAAACAACCTTATTCGCCAACAAACACACCACCTCAACCATCCACCCATTCCCACCACCATCACCCACCCATTTATTCATTCCTACCACCATTATCCAACTACCCACCCATTCCCACCACCATCACCCAACCACCCATCCGTCCCCACCACCATCACCCAACCACTCACCCATCCCCACCACCATCAACCAACCACTCACCCATCCCCACCACCATCAACCAACCACTCACCCATCCCCACCACCATCACCAAACCACCTACCCTCCCTTACCTCTATCAATCAATACAAACGAATACAAATATTATCATAGTGGCATTAACCCCGTAGAGTTTCAAGGTCCAACAATCCGCCCAGTTCCACCATTGTTCCAACCCACCCCTCAACCACCCACAACCACCCGTATCCACTCAGAACACTCAAATACCCCCCCCCCCCCCCCCTATACCACCCATCTTCGGTTAACCCCTCATCTTTACCCATCTCAATATCCCGCCATCTCCACCTCCACTTGGGCACTTACCCGTCATCACACCAATTTTCACTTCCTCCACTCTCTCACTAAGTATTTTTTTCTCATCTTTACCACCTATCCACCACCTCTTCCAACCAGGACCGTTCTAACTTTTCTACAGCAATCAATCATTTCTCGCCAGCACCGCTCCACCAAACTGCCACCTTACAACAAGCCACCACCACTACAAGCCACCACCACCACGACAAGCCACTACCACCACAACAAGCCACTACTAAAAAAACCACTACCACCACTACAACAAGCTACTACCACCACTAGAAGCCACCACCACTACGACAAGCCACTACCACCACAACAAACCACTACCACCACAACAGGCCACCACTACCACAACAAGCCACTACCACCACAACAGGCCACCACCACCACAACAAGCCACCACCACCACAACAAGCCACTACCACTACAACAAGCCACTATCACCATAACAGGCCACTACCACCACAACAAGTCACTACCACTACCACTACAACAAGCCACCCCCACCACAACAAGCCACTACCACTACAACAAGCCACTACCACCACAACAGGCCACCACCACCACGACAAGCCACTACCACCACCACCACAACAAGCCACTACCACCACAACAGGCCACCACCCCCACAACAAGCCACTACCACCACAACAGGCCACCACCACCACAACAAGCCACCACCACCACGACAAGCCACTACCACCACAACAAATCACCACTACCACGACAAGCCACTACCACCACAACAAGCCACTACCACCACAACAAGCCACTACCACTACAACAAGCCACCACCACCACAACAAGCCACTACCACCACAACAGGCTACCACCACCACAACAAGCTACCACCACCACAATAAGCCACTACCACTACAACGAGCTACCACCACCACAACAAGCCACTACTACCACCACCACCACCACAACAAGTCACTACCACTACTACACAAAGCTGCCACCAGCTTGCTTGATGCTGTCCTCGTAGGCGTGGTTGGTGCTTCTTCTGTAATCCATCTCTCTCATCTTGTCCTCCATCAGCCACCTGGACAAGAGGAAAAGGAGGGTAACAAGGAATAGTAAGGAGAAGTAAGAAAAGG
>OX387257.1:4369394-4379394 GCA_947562095.1 Branchellion lobata | reverse complement strand
CCTCCTCCTCCTCCTCCTCCTCCTCCTCCTCCTCCCTCCTCCTCCTCCTCTCCTCCTCCTCCTCCTCTCCTCTCCTCCTCCCCTCCTCCTCCTCCTCCTCCTCCTCCTCCTCCTCCTCCTCCTCCTCCTCCTCCTCCTCCTCCTCCTCCTCCTCCTCCTCCTCCTCCTCCTCTCCTCCTCCTCCTCCTCTTCCTCCTCCTCCTCCTCTCCTCCTCCTCCTCCTCCTCTCTCCTCCTCCTCCTCCTCCTCCTCCTCCTCCTCCTCCTCCTCCTCCTCCTCTCCTCCTCCTCCTCCTCCTCCTCCTCCTCCTCCTCCTCTTCTTCCTCCTCCTCCTCCTCTCCTGCCTCCTCCTCCTCCTCCTCCTCCTCCTCCTCCTCCTCCTCCTCCTCCTCCTCCTCCTCCTCCTCCTCCTCCTCCTCCTCCTCCTCCTCCTCCTCCTCCTCCTCCTCCTCCTCCTCCTCCTCCTCCTCCTCCTCTCCTCCTCCTCCTCCTCCTCCTCCTCCTCCTCCCTCCTCCTCCTCCTCCTCCTCCTCCTCCTCCTCCTCCTCCTCCTCCTCCTCCTCCTCCTCCTCCTCCTCCTCCTCCTCCTCCTCCTCCTCCTCCTCCTCCTCCTCCTCCTCCTCCTCCTCCTCCTCCTCCTCCTCCTCCTCCTCCTCCTCCTCCTCCTCCTCCTCCTCCTCCTCCTCCTCCTCCTCCTCCTCCTCCTCCTCCTCCTCCTCCTCCTCCTCCTCCTCCTCCTCCTCCTCCTCCTCCTCCTCCTCCTCCTCCTCCTCCTCCTCCTCCTTCTCCTCCTCCTCCTCCTCCTCCTCCTCCTCCTCCTCCTCCTCCATATTATTCTCTTTTTTTTCTTTCAGCATCTCTTCTTTCTCTTTTTCAATCCTTTTCATTTTTTCTTTTTCCCAAAATTTTTTTTTCTTTCTCAATATCTCTCTACTCTTTTTCAATAGATCTATTTTTCTTTTCCAAGAGCCTCACTTGGTTCTTCAATGAATGTTCTCTTCCTTCAACATCTCTTTCCATTTCTTTTCAATGTATTTCTTCTTCTTCTTCTTCTTCTTCTTCTTCTTCTTCTTCTTCTTCTTCTTCTTCTTCTTCTTCTTCTTCTTCTTCCTCTTCTTCTTCTTCTTCTTCTTCTTCTTCTTCTTCTTCTTCTTCTTCTTCTTCTTCTTCTTCTTCTTCTTCTTCTTCTTCTTCTTCTTCTTCTTCTTCCTCTTCTTCTTCTTCATCTTCTTCTTCTTCTTCATCATTTATTATTGTCTATTCTTCTACATTCCCTATCGTAACTCTTCATTCATACTTTCTGTTTTTCATCTTTCTTTGCCTTTCCCTTCAAAATCTTATTTTCTCTCTCCCTTGTCTCTCTATTTCATCTTCATACTTCTACCAATCCGTATTATCATCCTTCTTTCTATATCTCTTATCCTGAATCTGTATTTTTAAGTTGGTTTATCTGGGTTTTTTTTGCGTCTCGTCTTTTTCCTCTTCTTTCTTTTTTTTATTTATTTTAAATCGTTTTTTTTAATTTTTTTTCTTTTTATTTTTTTATTCCTTCCATCTTCTTCTTTTTTATTTATTTATCTCTCCCTTCTTCTTTCCTTCTTTTTCCATCCCTCTCTCTCGTCCTTCTCCTTTTCATCTCTCTCCTTTCTCGCCTCTTGAAATCTTCCTCCACATCCCCAAAAGATGTATGAGTCGTATCACAGGCCATGTTCACAATCAATAGGCGAGCTGCGTAAATCAAAACTATATCATACAAATACAAAACTATACCATATAGATACAAAACTATACCATATAGATACAAACAAGACCATATAAATACAAAACTATATTTTATAAATACAAAACTATATCATATAAATACAAAACTATACCATATAGATACAAAACTATACCATATCGATACAAAACTATACCATATAGATACAAAACTATACCATATAAATACAAAACTATATTTTATAAATACAAAACTATATCATATAAATACAAAACTATACCATATAGATACAAAACTATACCATATCGATACAAAACTATACCATATAGATACAAAACTATATCATATAGATACAAAACTATACCATATAGATACAAAACTATATCATATAGATACAAAACTATATCATATAAATAGATGTACAAAAACACTTAACCAGATTTTTTGGTTTTTTGTCATTTTTTGATTAATTTACTTTTTTTATAATTTTTTTTTTCATAAATTAAAAAAAAAATTTCTAAAAGAATTTTTTTCAATTAAATATTTTTTCATGAATTTTTTTTATTATAAAATTTTTTTTTCAAAATATTTTTCATGATTTTTCTTTTTTTTTCATTTTTTTTAATTTATTTTTTCATTATTTTTTCTTTTTTTTACAATTAATTTTTTTTTTTTTCATTTTTGTGTTTCCAGCTGATTATTTTCAATTCACAAACCCTTGGATCAACCACCATTTCTGAAGGTCCATTTTTTATAAGCACCCCTTGTTTGCTATTTGTATTTTTATATTATTTTTTTTATATTATTTTTTTATATTATTTTTTTAATTTTTTTATTATTATTTTTTTTTAATATTATTTTTATAATATTTTTTTATATTTTTTTCCATATTTTTTATATTATTTTGCATTATTTTTTATATTTTTTCATATTATCTTTTATATATTTTTTTCATTCTATTTCAATATTATTTTCATATTATTTTCCAAATTATTTTTATTTTATTTTCCAATTTATTTTCCTATTATTTTCCATATTAATTTATTTTTAATTATATTTTTTTTGCATAATTAATATAATATTTGTTTTTTCATTTTGTTATACACCTCGTTGCCATTCATCTTCTCAAACCAATTTGTTTAACAAGAAACTCTCCCCAGTAGTTATCTCATGTAAACTTGAATTATCTTATGTTATATTGTCTTATACAATACAATACAATACAAACACGAATATTATTATAGTGGCATTAACCCCGTAGAGTTTCGAGGCCACTCTTATATAATCTTATACTAGGAATTTCTAAGGTTTCTCTGTTTGATTCCTTAGTTAATTTTGCTCCTTAACTAAACTTAAATGTTCTCAGAAGTTCACCGTTTTAGTTAATTGTTCGTTGCTTTCCTGTTTCACTTTTTTTCTTTGCAACATTTTCGGTGACATGAAACATTTCTCAATAGTTATTTGATATGATTGTAGACTATTTTATATCCCTCAGTACTTACTTGATTCAACTCAGACTTATTCATACTCTAAACTTTCAAGGTTTTATCAGTTTGTTTCTATTGTTTATTGTCAATCTCATCCTCATTTAACACTGACTATTCGTAACTTTATGGTTTTTCGTTCAACAACTTTGTGCCTGAGGCATAATGATTGGCCTGTTCCGCTGTAAAGTGTGATCGGGTGAGCCCAGGTTTGAGTTCTAAATGTGGCAACTCAATTGAAGTACAGATGCCGTCCTAGAGTGTCCAGTCTTCTAGTAGCCCACAGCTAGTAAAACCGTTTCCATGGGAGCGCCTTTGAAAGTTTGCTTGAAGCCTACTTTGAAATGGGTAGCCTCTTTGAAATTTTGAATCCAATTTTTTTTAAATTAATCTAATTTAAAAAAAACTAAATGTAATTTTGAAAAAATTAAATTTAATTTGAAAAAAATCAACTTATGTTAAATCTTTTAATCTCATTTAAAGATAAAACTGATCAAAACTAACCTAAAAAATTGAAAATAATCTAATCAAAACATTTCGGATCTAATAAAAGATGAATTATTATTATTATATAGATAAATAAATAAATAAATGAATGAATAATTAATTAATTAATTAATTAATTAATTAATTAATTAACTATGTGAATGAATCTATAATTATAAAATAAACGATTGAATAAATTAATGATTTAATAAATAATTAATTTAATAAAAAAATAATTTAATAAATAAATAATTTAATAAATAAATAATTTGATGAATAAACAATTGAATAAAAAAATAATTGAATAAATAAATGATAAATTAATTGAACCAACGGTTAAATATTCAATTAAACATATAGTCAAATATTCATATTTAAATATTCATATTCGTATTTAATTGATTTGATAAAAATATAAATAATAAGTTAACTAAATGGTTCAATTAGAATTTAAAAATGTTATAAAATTAAAGTTAAATGGATATTTATGTATTGTGTATACGTTCCTTAATAGTATAATTAGAAAATTCATTACACAATTACTCAACTGAGGAATTGTGTGGTTTAATTAGAAATAAGAAACTAATTGAATGAACGACCGGTTGAATGTTAACTATAGTTACTTAAAGTGGTTGAATAAATAGCATAAAACTTATTTCGTCGATAGATGGCAACAGTAGTATGCAAGAGATTTATTAATTTGGTTCAGACAATAAAGTTTCAGTTATGAAATACTCAACAGTTTTCATAGATCAATTAAGGATAATTAAATTTTTAATAGACTTAACAACCTAATTAACAATGTCACCAAGCCAATTAGCTTCAATAACAATTTAATTGGAGTAACAAACAAATGCCCCAGCGTCAAGCAACTGATTGAGTAGATAGGCAACCATACTGAACCAATTTATATTGTTTTTTACACTACTAAAAATAGTCTTTTGGACCAATTAAAGATGATTTTAAACGAAAAAAAATGTTTTAAAACAATTAAAAATGTTGTTTAAATAACTTTAAACAATCGTTGTTCTTATTCTTGCAATTTTTCCGCCAATAAAAAGATTGCAATTTTTTTTCTTAACAATTAAGCAAAATTTCAAACTAATTGGAACTTTAGAGTTTTGAATGAGGTGTAATTAAGCGCTTTTGAGCTTGTTTTAAATATGCAATCAGCGCTATGCTTTGTGAATTATAACTTTCGATTCACTTTTAATCCTCCTTCTTTCCACGTGGAAACTTCAGTGCTGAAGAGTTGTGAAATGAAGTTTCTGTGAACATTATGGCGGGAGGAGAGTTAGAAGGGTTGGAGGAAGTGGTGGGGGGTGGTGGAGGAGGATTGGTGGGAGGTGGTTGAAGAGGGTTGGTGGGAGTAAAAGAAAGTTGAAAAGTGGGGTTGGAGGAAGGCTTGTGGGTGGGATCAAGAGTAGGGTTGGGAGTGGGATTAGGATGGTGGGTGGAGTCAAGGGTGGGGTTGTGAGTGGGATTAGGATGGTGGGTGGGATCAAGAGTAGGGTTGTGAGTGGGATCAGGATGGTGGGTGGAGTCGAGGGTGGGGTTGTTGGTGAAGTCAAAGGTAGGTTTGTGGGGGGAGTCAGGATGGGGGGTGAAATCGGGGTTAGAGTTGTGGGTGGGGTCAGGAAAGTGGGTGGGGTCAAAGGAAGGCTTGTGGGTGGGATAAGGATGGTGGGTAGGATCAAAAGTAGGTTTGTGGGTGGGGTTAAAATAGTGGGTAGGATCAAAGGTGGGATTGTGAGTGGGGTTAAGAGAAGAATTGTGGGTGTGGATGGAGGAAGGTTGGTGGGTGGGGTTGGAGGAAGGTTGGTGGGTGGGGTTGGAGGTATGAATGTGGGTGAGATCAGGTTGATGGGTGGGGTAAAGAGAAGAGGGGTCAGTTGAATTTTTGAACGGAGGATAAGTAAAATTTTGGAAGTGGGTAAAATGAGGCGAGCGAGTATGATTGAAAGAAGAAGAGTGGTTGGAATGTGGAGATGGAGAATTGGTTGAATGGGAGTGGGATGATGGGTGAGATGGTGTAGTGGAGTGGAAAGAAGAGGGATGAGTGTGGTGAGAAGAAGATGAAAGATTACTTTGACCCAAAGAAGAAACTTGCGTTTGGCTAGAAAGGGAGGAGTGGGTGGAACCAGAAGATGATGGGTGGGTGTTGGAAAAAGAATTCTGAGTTTGGTGGTAAGAATAAGCCTGGTGGGTTGGGTGGGAAGAAGGAAGGTGAGTTGGTTTGGGGAGGAGAGAGTTTGTGGAAGGGGGGTGCGATGGGTGGGTGTGGTCGTTGGACGGCTGAAGCTGGACTTTCTCTGGAAGCACTAAGTAAAGTGGTTTGGAGGCGGCTGAAAGAACCAATCTCATAGGTTTGAGCAGTGGAAGGAGAATTGACCGGGGAGTTTGGGTGAGATCTGAGAATGGTGGGCTGGTGTAATCAGGCATGAAAGTGTGCTGGGTGGTATCAGGAATGAATAGGGGCCTTGTGTTATCAGAGATGAGAGGATTGTTGGTATTATCAAGAGTGAAAGAGCGTTTTGTGTTGTCTGGATAGAAAGGTTGTCTCGTGTTATCAGGAATAAATAGCTGTCTTGTGTTATCAGGATTGAATGGTTGTCTCGTGTTATCAGGGATGAATGGTTGTCTCGAGTTATCAGGGATGAAAGGGTAATGGGTGGTATCGGGGGTGGAAGGGTGGTCAGTGTTGTCAGGAAAGAAGCGAGTGTGGGGAAACGGAGGGCGGGTGAAGTGGGCGGAGAATGGGAAACGGGTGTTGTAGGGTGTTGGGGAGTATGAGGGAAGGGTGGAAGAATGACGAGGAGTGCAGTTGTGCATTCGGGGATTCCAGAAGAATGTATAACGACGGTAGAACGATAACTTGTTGGGCTTTTTCGATGAAGAGGAGGAAGAGGGAGAAGCTGAAGATGAGGAAGAAGAGAAAGATGATGATTTTCCTTTAGTACCATTGACTGCTGCAGCTGTGGAAGTCTTGAAAGAGATGAGGAAGATGAGAGGAAGGAGGAATAAGAGGAAGCTCTTCATCTTGTTGACTGGATTCGGTTGCTGTTGTGTTGGTCGGTCATGTTTGAATTTTATTTATCATCTTATTTGAATTGAATTCTTTGGAGTTTTGATTTTATTCATTGCCTTTGAATGAGTCTCTTAGGATGCAGTTCACAATACAATACAATTCAAACACGACTTCCATTATAGTGGCATTAACCCGTAGAGTTTCGAGACCATTTGGAATTTAGTAGTAGTAGTAGTAGTAGTAGTAGTAGTAGTAGTAGTAGTAGTAGTAGTAGTAGTAGTAGTAGTAGTAGTAGTAGTAGTAGTAGTAGTAGTAGTAGTAGTAGTAGTAGTAGTAGTAGTAGTAGTAGTAGTAGTAGTAGTAGTAGTAGTAGTAGTAGTAGTAGTAGTAGTAGTAGTAGTAGTAGTAGTAGTAGTAGTAGTAGTAGTAGTAGTAGTAGTAGTAGTAGTAGTAGTAGTAGTAGTAGTAGTAGTAGTAGTAGTAGTAGTAGTAGTAGTAGTAGTAGTAGTAGTAGTAGTAGTAGTAGTAGTAGTAGTAGTAGTAGTAGTAGTAGTAGTAGTAGTAGTAGTAGTAGTAGTAGTAGTAGTAGTAGTAGTAGTAGTAGTAGTAGTAGTAGTAGTAGTAGTAGTAGTAGTAGTAGTAGTAGTAGTAGTAGTAGTAGTAGTAGTAGTAGTAGTAGTAGTAGTAGTAGTAGTAGTAGTAGCAGTAGCAGTAGTAGTAGCAGTAGTAGCAGTAGTAGAAGTAGTAGTAGTAGTAGCAGTAGCAGTAGTAGTAGCAGTAGTAGCAGTAGTAGAAGTAGTAATAACCACCCACCACCAAACACCCACCCCAAACACTCCTTATCCAACTCCTACCAAACACCACTCAAACTTCCATCCTCCCCAGACAATCACCTTTTCCCCCCAACTACTCACCATCAGTTTCCGACGAGAGGGATGGACGAAGTCCGGAACAGCGCTATAGAAATGTTTCGATTGGATTGAAATAACTCAGATAAGGTTGAATTAAGATTTAAAAATTTGAAAATATCGAATCTAAAGATCGGAGGAATTTGAACCAGCTTGGGTTGGAAAGGGTTTTGAGATGATAATAGATTACCTTAGAAAAGTTCAAAGCCGATCAGCGCAGATCAGAGCAGATCAGAGCAGATCAGAGCAGATCAGAGCAGATCAGAGCAGATCAGAGCAGATCAGAGCAGATCAGAGCAGATCAGAGCAGATCAGAGCAGATCAGAGCCGATCAGAGCAGATCTTGAAGCGACGTGGCTGTAGAGTTCTTGTGCTGGTGTTTAAATAGCTCTGATTTGAAAGGTTAAATCTCGGAATGTGATATAGGGGGTATGGAACATGAAGATAGCAAAGCTTTTAATACAAGAATCCACATTGTAGTGAGCAAAGATTGCTTCAAGTACCAACACATTATGTAAGGGAAGTAAGCCCCAACATGTGGACGTATGGAGGGGTTGGTACGTTTTATTCTGGTATACATACAAAGATTGAGTAAAACATACAAATAGCGAGTTATACATACAAATAGCGAGTTATACATACAAATGGCGAGTTATACATACAAATAGCGAGTTATACATACAAATAGCGAGTTATACATACAAATAGCGAGTTATACATACAAATAGCGAGTTATACATACAAATAGCGAGTTATACATACAAATAGCGAGTTATACATACAAATAGCTCGTTATACATAAAAATAGTGAATTATAAACAAATAAATAGAAGCATACATACATAAATAGATTCAAATAACTATAAAAAATATTACATGAGTATATAAAGTTGAAAATTGAATGATAAAAATACGCGCTACAAAAACGTTTTGTACGTTGCTTTTCAAGTCTTCCGAGAACTTGCTGTGCTGTAACTCCCTTGAAAAAATAATTAAAACTAATAAATAAATAAATAAATAAAAATAAAATTGAATAAATAAATAATAATAATAAAATTTAATAAATAAATAATAATAATAAAATTGAATAAATAAAATAATAATAATAAAATTGAATAAATAAATAATAATAATAAAATTGAATAAATAAATAATAATAATAAAATTGAATAAATAAATAATAATAATAAAATTGAATAAATAAAATAATAATAATAAATTTGAGTAAATAAATAATAAGAATAAAATTGAATAAATAAAATAATAATAATAAAATTGAATAAATAAAATAATAATAATAAAATTGAATAAATAAAATAATAATAATAAAATTGAATAAATAAAATAATAATAATAAAAGGAAATAAATAAAATAATAATAATAAAATTGAATAAATAAAATAATAATAGTAAAATTGAATAAATAAATAATAATAATAAAATTGAATAAATAAAATAATAACAAAAAAATTGAATAAATAAAATAATAATAATAATAATTGAATAAATAAAATAATAATAATAAAATGAAATAAATAAAATAATTAAAAATATAATACAATAATTTTTAAAGATTCAGTATCAATTTCATAAAGTTTATTATGATTGTACTGAAGTTTAATGAAAACTAAAGGTTTGATTTTTGTACTAGGGATATTTGTTTATATTAATTTAGATTTTGGAGTCCGGTATATTTTGTACTGAAGTGTAATTTTGTACTGAAGTGTGATTTTGTATGGTGGGGTATTTTTTTTATTGAAGTGTATTCTTGTACTAATGTTTCTATTTTTGTACAGAGGTTCATAAAGATTATATTTTTTTATTCGGGTTCACTTTTTTGTACTAAAAGGTACTTTTTTGTACTAAAAGTACTTTTTTTGTACCAAAAGGTATTTTCTGTACTAAAAAGTATTTTTTTGTACTAAAATGTACTTTTTTGTACTAACGTGTACACTTTTTAATAAAAGGTACATTTATGAAATAAAGCGTGTTTTCGAACTGAGGTGTATTTTTTGACTAAACTGTATTTTGGTATTAAAGGGTACATTTTTGTACTAAAAGTTATACACGCACTCTGCTTTCCCATTACAATCTAATCTAATCTAATCTAATCTAATCTAATCTAATCTAATCTAATCTAATCTAATCTAATCTAATCTAATCTAATCTAATCTAATCTAATCTAATCTAATCTAATCTAATCTAATCTAATCTAATCTAATCTTATCTAATCTAATCTAATCTAATCTAATCTAATCTTATCTAATCTAATCTAATCTAATCTAATCTAATCTAATCTAATCTAATCTAATCTTATCTTATCTAATCTAATCTAATCTAATCTAATCTAATCTAATCTAATCTAATCTAATCT
>OX387257.1:4354394-4364394 GCA_947562095.1 Branchellion lobata | reverse complement strand
TCCACACGTTTCAAAAGCGCTCTGCTAAAAACTGTTTAAACAGCAAGGTTTTAGTGGTTTTACGAAATGAAAGTAGAGAAGTAGTCAGATGACTTCAGATATGGTTAGATCAGTTTGCATGCAAGTGTATATGAAATCTCTTGTATGAAAGTGAAGTGAACTAAAGTCAGTGTTGGGCAAGTCTTGAAAGTGTGAAATATTGATCGAAATATAAACTAACGAATTAAAGTCAAGTGAAAAGGTTTAATAATGAAATAAAAAATTTGAACATCGAATGAAACGTGAAACATTAGAGTGCTGAAGATTGGTGGAGGGGGAGGAGCAAGGATTGGTGGAGGGGGAGGAGCAAGGATTGGTGGAGGGGGAAGAGCAAGGATTGGTGGAGGGGGAGGAGCAAGGATTGGTGGAGGGGGAGGAACAAGGATTGGTGGAGGGGGAGAAGCGAGGATTGGTGGAGGGGGAGGAGCAAGGATTGGTGGAGGGGGAGGAGCAAGGATTGGTGGAAGGGGAAAAGTAAAGAAGTGGGGGAGGAGTTGAAAAAAGAAAATAGTGAGGAAATGGGTGGTTGAATGGGGGCAATGAGAGGGATAAATGGATGAAAAAAGGATGAGTGAAGATGGACAGAAAGATTGAAAAGGTTTTAATGATGCAAGTTTGGACAGGGTGGAAAAAATGTGAAGAGGTAAAAAAAGTGATAATTAGAAAGGGTGATAAGAAGGCAAAATGATAAGTATGAAGGGTGAATAGGAAGGAAAAGAGTAGAAAGAATGAAGAGGGGGTAGAGAGAATGAGAAGTAATTAAGAGGGTGAATAGTGGAAAAAATGAAAGAAAGAAAAAAGAGTGAGAGAGAGAAAAGTGGAGAGTGAATAGAGTGAGGAGAAAAAAAAGTGAAGGAAGAGGAGAGGAGAGAAGAGAAGAGAGAGAGGAAAGAAGAGAAGAGAGAGAGAGAGAGAGGAGAGGAGAAAAAAGAGAGAGAGAGAAGAGAGGAGAGAGAGTGAGGAGTGGAAAGAGTAAAGAGGAGGGTAGTGATGAAATCAAACGATGGGTAACTGGAAGGGTTTGAGTGTCATTAAACGAAACGTTCGAAACGAAATACTTGATAAAACACAAAATTAAATAAATAAGGAAATAAACAATTAATTAAAATTAAAATTCATGATCGAAAATGTTTATAATTATTTTATAAGTGATTAAAAGTGAAAAAAAATCAAAAATAAAATTTACAATTGGAGTTTAAAACGTAAAAAAAAACCATAAATAGGACGAAAAATTAGAATCGAAAAGGTGAAATGTTGGCTGAAGGGATGCAACACGACACAACAACAAAAAGCTAGTACTACGTGTTCGTAAACTTCTGACTGAAAAAGCTACTCAAAGAAAAGTGAAAAAAAAATTATTTTAATTTAATTTGATTAAATATCAAAATGTTAAATAGTCAAATAGACGATTAAAGCAATTAACACCATTAATTGATTACTTAATTAAAAATCAACCAATTAAACTGAGTGATTGAAAAAACAGTTAAAAATGAAGCAATTATCAAACTTATAAATCGGATTTCAATTGAATACTCAATAAAATTCAATCGCTTGAAGCAAATTATGAAGAAAGAAAGCGAGAGGCTAATTAGGTTTAATTAGGCCTAATTAGGCCTAATTAGGCCTAATTAGGTACCTAAATGGGGTAACAAATGAAGCATTAAGGAACGCATATGAAGTAATTCATAACTGGAGTGAAATAATTGAAAATTGAAAAATTTATGATTAACTAAACAATTATTGCTCTGATCTCGGGTCGTGATAAGTTATTGCTGCAACACTTAATAACTTCAACGCTTTTCAACTAGTTTCATCACCATCATCATCATCATCATCATCATCATCATCTTCTTCTTCTTCTTCTTCCTCTTCCTCATCATCTTCATCATCATCTTCTTCTTCTTCTTCTTCTTCTTCTTCTTCTTCTTCTTCTTCTTCTTCTTCTTCTTATTTTTCTTCTTCTTCTTCCTCTTCCTCATCATCTTTTTCTTCTTTTTCCTCATCCTCCTCATATTCTTCTTCCTCCTCCTCCTCCTCCTCCTCCTCCTCCTCATCAGCTAGTGAGAGACTGGTTGGGGCCAAGGAGCTCCAGCTTTTGTTTTTGTTTTTGGTCCTCGGTGAACTGGAAACGGATGGAGTGTACGTTATGATACAACACAACTTGATAAACAAACATACAATACAAACAACTCAAAAAGTGAAAATGAGATACAAAAAAGTTCAAAAGACAGGAATAAAATACAACTTACAAAACAACAGAAGTGAAAAACAAATTAATGAAACATACTGATGCATACTTGGATACCATCATCCGCATTCCGTGGGGAACCTTCCCCCCACTCACCCACCCACTCACCCATCCACTCACCCACCCATTCACCCACCCGCTCACCCACCCACTCACCCATCCACTCACCCACTCACTCACCCACCCACTCACCCACTCACTTACTCACCCACCCACGCACCCACCCACTCACCCACCCACCCACTCACCCACCCACTCACTCACCCACTCACCCACCCACTCACCCACCCACTCCCCCACCCACTCACCCACCATTTCACCAACCCACTCACCCACCCACTCACTCACCCACTCACTCACCCACCCACTCACTCACTCACCCATTCACCCACCCACTCACTCACCCACTCACCCACCCACTCACTCACCCACTCACTCACTCACTCACCCATTCACCCACCCACTCACCCAACCACTCACCCACCCACTCACCCATCCACTTACTCACCCATTCACTCACTCACCCGTTCACCCAAAAACAACCATAACCACTCAAAACCCTCAGTATTCACTCACTAACACCCACCAACTCAAACCACCTACTCAAACACCAACCAAAAAACCCACACCACCCCTCAAACCCACAACACAACTCACTCACCACTACTCAAACACACACCTTGACATATCTATCCATTCACCCAAAACCCCACCAACCCACTCAAACCCATTCAAACCCCCATCATCCACTAAAACCCATTCAAACCCCCATCACCCACTCAAACCCCCAACCGACCACAACAGCCACCTGTTCCTTGAGCTTAGAGAGTTGGCTGGAAAGATGGAAGATGATCTGCTGTGTATCAATCAGCTGCAATTGCAGATTCCTCAAGTCGTTCTGTTCGCCTTCGTTCTCGCTTGAGGCGAGACTCATAGCTCGCATCCTTGGAAACCACTCCAGGTTCTTCTCCTGAAGGTGGTGGGGTGGTGTTGGTGATGGCTGAAAAGTGATGGAGTGGTGGGTGAGTGGTGGGGGTGGGTGAGTGGTGGGGGTGGGTTAGTGGCAGATGGTGGGTGGAAGGTGGGGGTGGGTGATGGTTAGAAAAGGTTAGTGGATACGTGGTGGAAGACAGTGGAGGTGAGGTGGTATGGGAAAAAGAGGAAAAACATCAAAACGAAAAAAAATAAAAACAACCAAAACAACAAAACAGTTAAAACATTGAAAATCCACCATGATCATGGTATGCACATAACTTTCGGGACCAGTGAACTCTGTGGGGTCTTTTACCTGTGTGTGTGTGTGTGTGTGTGTGTGTGTGTGTGTGTGTGTGTGTGTGTGTGTGTGTGTGTGTGTTTGTGTGTGTGTGTGTGTGTGTGTGTGTGTGTGTGTGTGTGTGTGTGTGTGTGTGTGTGTGTTTGTATATAGATATATATATATATATATATATATGTGTGTGTGTGTGTGTGTGTGTGTGTGTGTGTGTGTGTCTGTGTGTGTGTGTGTGTGTGTGTGTGTGTGTGTGTGTGTGTGTGTGTGTGTGTGTGTGTGTGTGTGTGTGTTGTGTGTGTGTAGATGTCAGGGCTAAAATGGTTATGTGTTTACGTAGCATCAACGAAAAAACACCACCAACATCAGACAACTCTCTAGAACACCATTTTTACAAACAGCTATCTTAAACAACTCTACCAGGCAAGGAGGAGAAGAAGTTGGAGGCGAAAAAAGAAGCCAGGAAGGTGGAAGTGAGAAAAAAGAAAGAGGAGGAGGAGGAAGAGGAAGAGGAGGAAGAAGCAAGGAGAGAGGAGACAATGGAAGCAGACACTGTTGTTGATGACGTTACTGATCAAACAGAAGAAGTCACTGTGGTTGATGTTGGTTCTACCCCATTCACATCTTTCCACCTTCTACCCACTCCTTTCTCTCTCTAACCTCCAAATCTTCAATTCACCTATATTTCTAATCACTCATTAAATTTTTTCTAACCTTTCACTTTTTAATTAGCCATAATAATAATAATAATACTAATAATAATAATAATAATAATAAAAAAAATAATAAGAATAATAATAATAAGAATAATAATAATAATGATAATAAATAATCTTATCCCCCCCCCCTTCCCCCCGAAGGACATAGTGTTTGACATTGATGAGGGTGATGAAGAAAACCCTCAGTTGATGAGTGAGTTGGCGTCTGATGTGTATGCCTACCTCAAGGAACTTGAAGACTCATACACTCTCAAGGTTGTGGTGGTGGTGTGGTGTTGTGGTGGTGTGGTGTCGTGGTGGTGATAATGATGATGGTGGTGGGGTGGTGTTGTGGTGATGATGTGGTGTCGTGGTGGTGATGATGATGATGGTGGTGGGGTGGTGTTGTGGTGATGATGTGGTGTCGTGGTGGTGATGATGATGATGGTGGTGGGGTGGTGTTGTGGTGGTGGTGTGGTGTCGTGGTGGTGATGATAACAAAACTTTTCCAACAACAGCGATTCCCGTTACCTCTCCCAACAAACTTCTCCCTCCTTCCTTAGACCCCTTCCTCAAACCTTCCCCCCCCCCCCTCAGACCTTTTTTTCCCCTTTATTACTTTCCACTTATCAACAAACTCCACTTATCACATCAGTCTTCCTTTTCAAGAGTCCTCCACCACAACCTCCCAAAACCCCTCTTTTATATCGGCCTCCTTCCAAAAAACCCCCAAAAAGCAACAACAACAAAGCCTCCAAAAATCCTTCACAAAAAACTCCCCAAAAATCCCCCCATCTCTTCCCCCTCTTTCCATTCTTCCCTCCCCCCTTTTTCACCATTCTTCCCCTCATCCCTATTTTTTCTCCCATTTTTCCCGCCCCTCCACCCATCCCCCCTTCCCTCCCCCCCCCCCCTCAAACACACCTTGACGAGGATGACGAAGAAGAGGTAGTGCCACATGTTGTGTTCCTTTTTGCAGTGCTCCTCAAACGATACCGTCTTGTTGTCGAAGGCCGCTCTCTCCAGGCCTGGAGGGAGGGGGGGGGAAGGAATGGGTGACGTTGAGTGGAATGACTTGGATGGGGTGAATGAGTGGAGCGAATTAGCGGATTGGGGAGAATTTGGGTGATTAAAGAATGGCGTGGGTAAGAAACTGAACCACACCACACCACACCACACCACACCACACCACACCACACCACACCACACCACACCACACCACACCACACCACACCACACCACACCACACCACACCACACCACACCACACCACACCTACCACACTACACCACACCACACCACACCTACCACACTACACCACACCACACCACACCACACTACACCACACCACACCACACCACACCACACCACACCACACCACACCACACCACACCTACCACACTACACCACACCACACTACACCACACCTACCACACTACACCACACCACACCACACCACACTACACCACACCACACTACACCACACCACACTACACCACACCACACTACACCTACCACACTACACCACACTACACCACACCACACCACACCACACCACACCACACCACACCACACCACACTACACCACACCACACCACACCACACCACACCACACCACACTACACCACACCTACCACACCACACCACACCACACCTACCACACCACACCTACACCACACCACACCTACCACACCACACTACACCACACCTACCACACTACACCACACCTACCACACCACACTACACCACACCTACCACACCACACCACACTACACCTACCACACCACACCACACCACACCTACCACACCACACTACACCACACCTACCACACTACACCACACCTACCACACTACACCACACCACCCACAAAACCACACCTACCAGTTTACACCACACCACACCACACCACACCTCCCAGCCCAACATCCACTACACTACAACACACCACACTTACCACACCACCTACCACACCACCAACCACACCACCTACCACAAATGAAACACGTGTTTTTAAGTATTTCTTCCTTCTGTTGTTTCTCACTCCTGAGGTCTGCGAAGGTGTCAATAATGACTCCAAATATGAGGTTGAGGGTGATGATGATGACGATGAAGAAGAAGAGGAGATCGTAAATCACTCTAGGAAAAAATTGGGGTTCCTGTGAGGGTAGTGGTGGTGGTGATGGTGATTTTTATGGTGATGGTAATGATGGTGGTGATGGTGGTGGTGGTGATGGTGATGGTGGTGATGGTGGTGATGATGGTGGTGATGGTGGTGGTGCTGATGGCGGTGGTGATGGTGGTGGTGATGATGGTGGTGCTGATGGTGGTGGCGGGGTGGTGGTGATGTTTGTGGTGGTGAAAGTGGTGGTGATGGTGGTGGTGGTGATGGTGATGGTGGTGATGGTGATGGTGGTGATGATGGTGGTGATGGTGGTGGTGCTGATGGCGGTGGTGATGGTGGTGGTGATGATGGTGGTGCTGATGGTGGTGGCGGGGTGGTGGTGATGTTTGTGGTGGTGAAAGTGGTGGTGATGATGGTGGTGATGGGGGTGGTGGTGGTGGTGATGATAGTGGTGATGATGGTGGTGATGATGGTGGTGGTGATGATGGTAGTGGTGATGGTGGTGGTGATGATGGTGGTGATGATGGTGGTGATGATGGTAATGTTTGTGGTGGTGGTGGTGGTGGTGATGATAGTGGTGGAAAAAGTGTAATGACGGGAATGGTGTTGATGGTGATGATGGTGGTGGTGTTAATAATAATGTTGATGACAAACCATATTTTATTTATAAAATCATATCCACCCCACTTTCCCACCACCATCAGCATAACAACGATCCCAACCAGAGCCACCCACAATAACCAAAACCGCCATCACACCACCACAAAACCGCCATCACACCACCACAAAACCGCCATCACGCTACCACAAAAATACCACCACAAAGCCCCCATCACGCCACCACAAAAACACCACCCCAAAACCACCATCATACCACTACCATCACACCACGCACACCACCAGGCCATTACCACACTACACCACTACCACCAAGTTAACACACCACCACCCACACCACCACGCACAACACCACGCCACAACCACGCCACCACACCACACCACCACGCCACACCACACCACCACACCACCACGCACACCACCACGCCACAACCACGCCACCACACCACGCCAACACCACCACCACGCTACCACCACACCACCACACCACCACGCCACCACACCACCACGCCACCACCACACCACCACGCACAACACCACACCACACCACGTCACCACCACGCCTCCACACCACCACGCCACCACACCACGCACACCACTCGAGGGCTTTCTGAGGACATCACCAATTCCGCCGCCATTTCTCAACCCCTCGTTGAGGGTGGTGACGATGCACATGATGAGAGAGTCACAATGCCTTTCCCGGTCATTCTCTTCTTCCTCCTCCTCCTCACCACCACCTTCCCCAGTGGTGTTGTTGTCATTGGAAATGAAGGAGGAGAGAAGGTTGCTGAAGGTTTGAGAAGCACTTCCATCTGTGATTGTTTGTTACGTCATTGAAGCTATCTGGGGTGGCTATAGTAACTATTTGGAACATTCACTGCCACTCACATCCCTTCACATCCCCTCACATCCACTCACATCCACTCACATCCACTCACATCCACTCACATCCACTCACATCTACTCATATCCACTCACCTCCGTTCACATCCACTCACATCAACTCACATCAACTCACATCAACTCACATCCACTCACATCCACTCACATCCACTCACATCCACTCACATTTACTCACATCCACTCACATCCACTCACATCCACTCAAATTCACTCACCTCCGTTCACATCCACTCACATCCACTCACATCCCCTCAAATCCACTCACATCCACTCACATCAACTCACATCCACTCACATCCACTCACATCTACTCATATCCACTCACCTCCGTTCACATCCACTCACATCCACTCACATTTACTCACATCCACTCACATCCACTCACATCCACTCAAATCCACTCACATCCACTCACATCAACTCACATCCACTCACATCCACTCACATCTACACATATCCACTCACCTCCGTTCACATCCACTCACATCCACTCACATTTACTCACATCCACTCACATCCACTCACATCCACTCAAATCCACTCACATCCACTCACATCCACTCACATCCACTCACATCCACTCACATCCACTCACGTCCACTTACATCTACTCACATCCACTCACATCCACTCACAACCACTCACATCCACTCACATCTACTCATATCCACTCACCTCCGTTCACATCCACTCACATCCACTCACATCCCCTCAAATCCACTCACATCCACTCACATCAACTCACATCCACTCACATCCACTCACATCTACTCATATCCACTCACTTCCGTTCACATCCACTCACATCCACTCACATTTACTCACATCCACTCACATCCACTCACATCCACTCAAATCCACTCACATCCACTCACATCAACTCACATCCACTCACATCCACTCACATCCACTCACATCCACTCACATCCACTCACGTCCACTTACATCCACTTACATCCACTCACATCCACTCACAACCACTCACATCCACTCACATCCACTCACGTCCGCTCAAATCCACTCACAACCACTCACATCCACTCACATCTACTCACATCCAGTCTCAAATACTACAATTACTAAATTGCACAACTACCAAACCTTGAGTAATAATAATTCCAGTACCTGTCATGTTGTTGGTATTGTTGCTTAGGATGTTGTTGTTGTTGCTGGTGTTGTTTTTGGTGTTGTTTTTGACGCAAAACCCGGTTTCACAAAAGTCTGTGTGATTTAAAAATATTAGTATAAACAATAACAACATTTTCATTAATAAATGGAAAAAAAAAAGTAATAAAACAACTATTTGACGTTTTTGTCTCTTTTCACACTCACTCTTCAACTTCCTCACAAATAAATACCCACCAACAAACACACACCAACACCCACCAACAAACACACACCAACACCCACCAACAAACACACACCAACAAACGCCCACCAACAAACACCCACCAACAAACCCCTTCACCAAAAAGCAATCACTACAACCCAGCAAACTTTATCTCTGAAACATTAAAACAGACCACCCTACCCACCAAAACCCACTTGACCACACCAAAACAAACCCACCTCACCCCCCACCAAACTAATCTACCCCTTCCTCAAACAACCCTGCTTCCCCTTCTCCCCCCCCCCCCCCCCCCCCCGTTTTCCTCCACCTTGACCCGGAAGAGGAGGATCGGGGTCATTATGTAGCGCGTCAATTTCGATGAGGAAGTCGTCCCGGAAGAAAGTGAATCCGACGATGGAGAAGAGATAGATGAGGATGACAGCCAGGACAGCAGTGAGGAGGATGGATCTTCCGTTCTTGGTGACACTCCTAATCACGTTCAAGAGGGTTTCCTCCCTGTACACTATGTCCAGCAGCTGGTGGGGGTGGGTGGGTTTTATAGAGAATGGGGGGAAGAAGAAAGGTGTTCGATGGTTACGTTTGACCCACCCGACCAGCTCACTCCCCATATAATCTACTGCTACTCATCCCTCCAACCAACCCCACCCCAATGTGACCCCTCCATCCTTTATTCACCCATTCACCCTTTATTCACCCATTCACACACCAAGTCCCCTCATCCCACCTATCTATCACAAAACTCATCCAAGAGCTC
>OX387257.1:4329394-4344394 GCA_947562095.1 Branchellion lobata | reverse complement strand
GTGTGAAGAGTTTACGCAAAACAAATGTTCAGTTATTGGTGTGGAGGATCTTATGACAAAGGATGGTGTGTTGTGGAGTGGATATCAACAAAATGAACAACCACAAATGTAACAAAAAAACAACAACAACGACGACATCCAAAAAACCAATTACAAAAAACTCAAAACAAAACAATAACAACAACAACAACGAAGCAACAACAACAAAAAAACAAATGCAACAACAACAACAAAAACAAATGCAACAACAACAACAACAAATGCAACAACAACAACATCCGCACTCTTTTTCTTGTTGATTTCCTCCTCGTTGTTCTCCTGGCTTTTGGAAGCAATGGAGTCTGAGGTGGTGGAAGAGAGAGTGGTCCTTAGATCCGCCTGTGCCTCTCTCATGCTGTCGAAGAGGACCTGGAGAAGGAGGAAGAAGTAGGAGGAGTTGGGAGGATTTGGGAAAAGTGAGGAAAAGCTGGGAAGATTCAGAAAAGGTTAATAGAAAGAAGAAAAAGAGGAGAAAGAGTCATAAAAAGAAAAAAAAAAGAAGAAGAAAGACAAAATAAAAAAAAGAATGAGAAAAAAAATTTAAGAAATATAAAAATAGAGCAGAGGAACGTATAATGGAAACGTTATTAAAGTTGGTTTAGAATAAACCCAAAAAATTATTAAAAAACACAAAAATAAATCAGAAATACCTTGAAAAATTTCTCAGAGTTTTTTTCGTACATGAGTCGCTCGTAGAAGGATTTCTGTACAAAAGAAAAAAAAAACTATTTTCTGTGGCTATTGTTGTTGAAATTGATTATATGGAATTTCGGAAAATACATTAAAATATTTAAAAATACATAGAAATACATAGAAATACATAGAAATACATAGAAATACATAGAAATACATAGAAATACATAGAAATACATAGAAATACATAGAAATACATAGAAATATATAGAAATACATAGAAATACATAGAAATACATAGAAATACATGGAAATACATAGAAATACATAGAAATACATAGAAATACATAGAAATACATGGAAATACATAGAAATACATAGAAATACATGGAAATACATAGAAATACATAGAAATACATAGAAATACATAGAAATACATAGAAATACATGGAAATACATAGAAATACATAGAAATACATAAAAATACATAGAAATATATAGAAATACATAGAAATACATAGAAATACATAGAAATACATAGAAATACATAGAAATACATAGAAAAACATAGAAATACATAGAAATACATAGAAATACATAGAAATACATAGAAATACATGGAAATACATAGAAATACATAGAAATACATAGAAATACATAGAAATACATAGAAATACATGGAAATACATAGAAATACATAGAAATACATAAAAATACATAGAAATATATAGAAATACATAGAAATACATAGAAATACATAGAAATACATAGAAATACATAGAAATACATAGAAAAACATAGAAATACATAGAAATACATAGAAATACATAGAAATACATAGAAATACATAGAAATACATAGAAATACATAGAAATACATAGAAATACATGGAAATACATAGAAATACATAGAAATACATAGAAATACATAGAAATACATAGAAATACATAGAAATACATAGAAATACATAGAAATACATAGAAATACATAGAAATAAATGGAAATACATAGAAATACATAGAAATACATAGAAATATATAGAAATACATAGAAATACATAGAAATACATAGAAATACATAGAAATACATAGAAATACATAGAAAAACATAGAAATACATAGAAATACATAGAAATACATAGAAATACATAGAAATACATAGAAATACATAGAAATACATAGAAATACATAGAAATACATAGAAATACATAGAAATACATAGAAATACATAGAAGTACATAGAATGACAAAAATATAAATAGAAACACGTAGAAATAAGGAAAAATACACATGAAAACGGAAAAGATACAATACATTAAATACAAAACAGTATATTGAATAGAAAACATTATATGGAATAGAATACAACATGTGAAATACAATACAATGCAATTCATTACTCATATGCACCACAATGCACCACAGTGCACCCTCACCACAACCACCAAAATTCACAACAATACCCTAAAATTCATCCTAACCCCCTAACGCACCTTAATTTTCCCAATTCTCCTAATCCTCCCCATTCACCATGACCCACTCCAATCTCCCCAACCCACTCTAACTCACCCCAACCCACTTCAACCCTCCCTCTCCCCCCAAACCACCATATTCCACCTGCAACACATCATTCCCCCCATCCAGCAGAGCAATGGCGAATTCAATAGCCTCATGGAAGATGCGGTGAGAGTAGTTGCGGGTGATGAGGTCTATGATCAACTCTGTGGCTCCCTCGCTGTCCAGATGGAACTGGAGGAGTGAAGGAGTTTAGTGGGTGGATGGAATGAAGGAGTGGAAGAGTTTGATGGGTGGATGGGATGGAAGAGTGAAGGAGTTGGGTGGGTGGATGGAATGAAGGAGTGGAGGAGTTTGATGGGTGGATGGGATGGAAGAGTGGAGGAGTTAGGTGGGTGGATGGGATGGAGGAGTGGAGAAGTTTGATGGGTGGATAGGATGGAGGAGTGAAAGAGTTTGATGGGTGGAAGGGATGAAACTGGGGAGCTGGGAGTGAATGTAGGTGAAAGTTGGTGGTGGAACTGGAAGAGTTGGACAATTTTAGCGGGTGAATAGTGGTGGTTCCGATTCCTCCCCATCACCCGCAGTCCCACTACCCCTCCCCTTATTTCACCCTCCAATAACCCAACTGCCCTTCTCATTTGCACTTAACGGATATCATGTTAGCTCTGGACACCATAGTTGCTTTTTCATTTTTTCTCTTCATAACCCTTTTCCTGTTACCCCATTATTCTACTCCAACCCCCCCTTTTCATTCAACCCTTAAACAATTTCCCACTTTTATCATTCCAATCACCCAACCACCCCCTCTCCCACCCCCTCCTCTCCTTCTCTACCCTCTCCCCCTTCCCCCTCTTTCCACCTGCACTTCATGGAGTGTCATGTTGGCCCTAGAAACCATCATGGAGCCCTTGTCGCTGTCATGTGTCTGGCAGCTTTTGCCTCCCTTGGCTGCCTTCTGCTTCTTGCCGTAGTAATTGCTCAAGAGGCGGGTCCTCAACTGGTCACTCTGAGGGAGGGGGAGAGGGGGGAGGATGGAGGGTGGAGAGTGGGGGTGGGAAGTGGAGGGTGGAGGAGGGTAAGTGAATATTGAGGTTAGTGAATATTTTGGTGAGTGGGTAAATATTTGGGTGGTTGAGTAGCTAATATGGGTGTGTATTTGGGTGGGTGAGTATTTGAATGGGTGAGTATTTGAATGGGTGAGGATTTGGGTGGGTGAGTATTTGAATGGGTGAGTATTTGGGTGGGTGAGTATTTGAATGGGTGAGTATTTGGGTGGGTGAGTATTTGGGTGGGTGAGTATTTGGGTGGGTGAGTATTTGGGTGGGTGAGTATTTGAATGGGTGAGTATTTGGGTGGGTGAGTATTTGGGTGGGTGAGTATTTGAATGGGTGAGGATTTGGGTGGGTGAGTATTTGAATGGGTGAGTATTTGGGTGGATGAGTATTTGAATGGGTGTGTATTTGGGTGGGTGAGTATTTGGGTGGGTGAGTATTTGGGTGGGTGAGTATTTGAATGGGTGAGTATTTGGGTGGGTGAGTATTTGGGTGGGTGAGTATTTGAATGGGTGAGTATTTGGGTGGGTGAGTATTTGAATGGGTGAGTATTTGGGTGGGTAATTGAGTGGGTTTAAGGGGATAAGGAATGGGTTTGGAAAAAATATTCAAATGGGTGAATGAAAAATTTGGTGAGTGGATAATTTGGTGAGTGGGTGGGTTAGTGAGTGGGTGGGTAAGTGAGTGGGTGGGTTAGTGAGTGGGTGGGTTGGTGAGTAGGTGGGTTGGTAGATGGGTGATGAAGTAACATTCAGATGGGTGAAATTGGAATAAACGAGTGGTTAAAGGGTTGGGTTGGTGGTTTGGATAGTAATGCCGTGATGGATGGTTAGATTGTTTGGATGAGCTAATGACTGGGTGTTTCAATAGTAGATTGGTGGTGTTGGGTAATGATGGTGGATTGGCAGTAGAGGATGATTGGATGGTCGATTGGTTGGAGGGTGGATTGGTGATGGTGGATGGTTGGAGGGTGGATTGGTGATGGTGGATGGTTGGAAGGTGGATTGGTGGTGGTGGATGGTTGGAAGGTGGATTGGTGATGGTGGATGGTTAGAGGATGGTTGGATGGTCGATTGGTTGGAGGGTGGATTGGTGATGGTGGATGGTTGGAGGGTGGGTTGGTGATGGTGGATGGTTGGATGGTCGATTGGTTGGAGGGTGGATTGGTGATGGTGGATGGTTAGAGGGTGGATTGGTGATGGTGGATGGTTGGAGGGTGGGTTGGTGATGGTGGATGGTTGGAGGGTGGGTTGGTGATGGTGGATGGTTGGAAGGTGGATTGGTGGTGGTGGATGGTTGGAGGGTGGATTGATGGTGGTGGATGGTTAAAGGGTGGATTGGTGGATGGTTGGAGGGTGGTTTGGTGATGGTGGATTGGTTGTGGATGGTTGGAGGGTGTATTGGTGATGGTGGATGGTTAGAGGGTGGATTGGTGATGGTGGATGGTTGGAGGGTGGGTTGGTGATGGTGGATGGTTGGAGGGTGGGTTGGTGATGGTGGATGGTTGGAAGGTGGATTGGTGGTGGTGGATGGTTGGAGGGTGGATTGATGGTGGTGGATGGTTGGAGGGTAGATTGGTGGATGGTTGGAGGGTGGTTTGGTGATGGTGGATCGGTTGTGGATGGTTGGAGGGTGTATTGGTGATGGTGGATGGCTGGAAGGTGGATTGGCGGTGGTGGATGGTCGAAAGGTGGTTTGGCACATGCGTAGCTTACTCGTCGTTTGTCATCCAAGTCTTTCTTATTCAGGTTCTTTGGATCGCCCTGAAAAGGAGTGGGAAATGAAAAAATCGATGGTTTGAAATAATCGAAAGTTTTAAAACATCGGAATGAGCTTATGCCAAGCAGCTCATGGACGTCATATGTTTCAGTTAATCTAATCTAATCCAATCTATTAATTTGTATAGCGCCGATTACACACTGTTCAAGAGCGCCCTTATTTGATAAGACGACCCCAAGAAGTTAAGTAATTCAGATAGTGAATAAGGTTTGATTATTTTATTTATCATGAAAACAAAAAACAAGAACTAACAGAAACCCCGAAATATTCTAGAAAATAACATAGTAAAAAAACAACAACAACAACAACAAAGGACAATGGTAGCAACAACAACAAACAGCCACAACGTCAACAAAATTCTACAAAAGGAAAAACATCAACAAAAAAACTACAGCAAATACAACAAAAAAAAAACAGTTCTAACAATCTCAACAAACAACAACAGCAACACTAACAACAACACTAACAACAACAAAAGAACAGTAAATATAACATCACCATCACCAACTGAACAACACAGAGAAGAAACCAACACAAACAAAATAATACCACCTTAAACAAGACGCCAACAGCAACAGCAGCAACAACAACAAAAAACCAACAAAATAAACCAACAACAAAACAACAACAACAACACCAAAAACAAAACAACAACACCAACAACAACATGCACCTGTTCTGTCGCATCGATCGTCATCATTTCCCTCAGCGTCTGCAAGAGTCGGATGCACAACTTCTCCTCCTTCTCCTCCAACAAGTGGCCCGCGTGGTGAATGAGTCTGTGTGTGTGTGTTTGAGTGTGTGTGTGTGTGTGTGTGCGTGTGTGTGTGTGTGTGTGTGTGTGTGTGTGTGTGTGTGTGTGTGTGTGTGTGTGTGTGTGTGTGTGTGTGTGTGTGTGTGTGTGTGTGTGTGTGTGTGTGTGTGTGTGTGTGTGTGTGTGTGTGTGTGTGTGTGTGTGTGTGTGTGTGTGTGTGTGTGTGTATGTGTGTGTGTGTGTGTGTATGTGTGTGTGTGTGTGTGTGTGTCAAATTGTAAAAATGAACTTCCATCTCTTCTCGCTCAAGGATAACCACCCTCCTCCTCCTTCAAATGAAAATAACTCACACAGCCCCATCTCATGCAAAAATAACTTTCACCTCGTCTTGACTCAAAGCTCATCCCTACCTCATCCTCTCTTGAAAAAAAAACCCCATAAACCTCTCCTACTCTTCCCTCCCTCAAAAATAAAAACCCACCAGAACTCTCCCATCCCTCCTTACTTGGGAATGAATTTTTTAATTCTTCAATCTTTCAACCACCCGTCCTCTTGCTTGAAAATAAACCGCCCAAAAGCTTCAAAAACCTCTTCAATCCTCAAAAACCCCCCACCCCCCTCCTCCTCATCCCTCCTCATTAAGAATATCCTCCTTTCTATACACACCCATCTCCCTCATCTGAAAACAAACCCCTCCAAAACCCACTCACCCCCTTCACCTTAAAACAAACCACAAAACCCACCCACCTTCTCACCTAAAAACAAACTCCCCCATCCTCCCTCAAAACCCACCCATCTTCTCACCTAAAAACAAACTCCCCCATCCTCCCTCAAAACCCACCCTTCACCTAAAAACCTAAAAACTCCCCAAACCCACCCATCCCCTCACTTGGAGATGAATCCTCCGGCCTCACACTTCTTCCTAGCATCTGAGTGTTGTGGGAAGAGGAGACCAGGCTGATGTAGCACATCCACCAGTACAGACAGCTCCGCCCGCGCCAGAGGCCTCAACTGCGTCTCCAACAACACAACTATGTCCTGTGGGATGGTTTTGTTTGTTTTTTTTCTCTGTTTTTTTTAGTTTTTTATAATATTTTTTGATATTTTCTTGGGAGTCATTTTAAACATTAAAAATTTTTTCGATTTTTGGATTTTATTTTATATTAATTAATAAATTTATTTTTTCTTTAACAAGGTTGTTCTAATTTTTTATTTATTTGTTTGTTTCGATTTTAGTTTTTACACCAAAAACACCCCAAAACATCCCAAAAACCCCAAAATCCTCAAAACACCTCAATACACCCCAAATCACCCCCAAAACGCTCCAAAAACACCCAAAAACACCCAAAAATACTCCCAAAACAACCCGAAAACACGCCAAAAACACCCCAAAAACCTCCCAAAACCCTCAAAACACCCTAAAAACACCCCAAATCACCCCCAAAACACGCCATAAGCCCCCCCCAACCTGTAATCCCTCAATGATGGTTCTGAAGTCTTGACCAGGGGCGGCGTCGATTCGGAACTTGCCTGCAGTCAGCCAAGCCCTGGAGTGCTTGATGAGGATGTGGGACTTGTTGAAGAAGGCTGTTAGTTGAACCTCCAACTCCGCTGGAATGGCTATTGATCTGCTCTTTGCTGTTGAAGGGAGGGGGGGGTGGATGGGTGGAGGGATGTTAAGGAGGGAACGATGGTTGGATGGAGGAATGGTTGGGAGGGAGAGAGGGTTAGGTGGAGAGAATGGTTGGGTGGGGAAAATGGTTGTGTGGAAGGATGGTTGTGTGGGGGGATGGTTGGGTAGAAGGGTGGTTTGATGGATTAATAAATGGTTGGGATGGGTGGATGGATGGACGGATGGAGTTTTTGTGGAGGGTTTGTCAGTAAAGTTTCAAAATGGTGGATGGGTGTGAGTAAAAAGCATGTGGGTAGAAGGTGTAAGGGTATAGGGATAACACGTGAGAAATGGAATGAACGTGAGTGGATGGAGTTGGGCGTAGTTTTGGCGAGGATATAATTCGGGTTGGTGCAGTTTGGGGGTGGCTTTGGGTTGGGTGTAGTTTGAGGGTGGATGAAGCTTAGGGGTTAATATTAATTTAATTATTCAATTAATTAATAACTAAATTAGTTCTTTAATTAATCTATCAGTCCACTGCCAACTCACCAATCTCCCATAGAGTCCTAATGCAGGCTTCCACTGAGAACTTTTGTTGGCCTGACAACCACTTATAAGTCACCACCTTATAACTCCCCTGCAGCAGACGTATGAACATAGACTGTTGCGACTGTGGTGTGGTGTGGTGTGGTGTGGTGTGGTGTTGTGTGGTGTGGTGTGGCGTGGTGTGGTGTGGTGTGGTGTGGTGTGGTGTGGTGTGGTGTTGTGTGGTGTGGTGTGGCGTGGTGTATTGTGGTGTGGTGTGGTGTGGTGTGGTGTGGTGTGGTGTGGTGTGGTGTGGTGTGGTGTGGTGTGGTGTGGTGCTGTGTGGTGTGGTGTGGTGTGGCGTGGTGTATTGTGGTGTTGTGTGGTGTTGTGTGGTGTTGTGTGGTGTGATGTGGTGTAGTGTAATGGTGTTGTATGGCGTGGTGTGTGAGGCGTGGTGTGTGAGGCGTGGTGTGTGAGGTGTGGTGTTGTGTGGTGTTGTGTGGTGTGATGTGGTGTAGTGTAATGGTGTTGTATGGCGTGGTGTGTGAGGCGTGGTGTGTGAGGTGTGGTGTTGTGTTGTGTAGTGTGGTGTGATGTTGTGTGGTGTGGCGTGGTGTGTGAGGTGTGGTGTGGTCTTTTGGTGTGGTGTGGTGTGTGAGGTGTGGTGTGGTGTGGCGTGGTGTGTGAGGTGTGGTGTGGTCTTTTGGTGTGGTTCAAATTGTTATATAATTGTGATTTTTTCCAGCAGTCTTTCACCAACCATCTCACCAACCAATCAATCCACCATTCAACTAACCCATCGTCCAACCAGCTCTTTAACCCACCACCCAAACAACCCACTTCCCCCACCCAAACAACCCACTTCCCCCACCCAAACAACCCAACTCCCCCCCAAACACCTTACCACCCCAATCAAAACAAATTACCACCTCCATCTAAACAGGTCACCAACCCACCACTACCATCCAGACAGCTCATCAAACCACTACTACCCATACAGCTCAGCAAACCACTTCTACCCATACAGCTCATCAAATTACTACCCGGACAGCCAAACTCCTTTTACCCACCTCCCAACCTCCCAACCCACCTCCCAACCTCCCAACCCACCTCCCAACCTCCCAACCCACCTTCCAACCTCCCAACCCACCTTCCAACCTCCCAACCCACCTTCCAACCTCCCAACCCACCTTCCAACCTCCCAACCCACCTCCCAACCTCCCAACCCATCATCTCATCACCCAACCCCCCAACCCATCACCCAACCCCCAACCCTTTCACCCACCTGCACAGTGTTGCTGGACTCGGCGAAGGGCGAGCTGAAGAAGTTAGAAATTATGTTCATGACAACGGTACACACGTAATCCTGCAGCCTCTTGTCCGCTTGGCCCGTATCCTGCGCTGTGCTACTCACCTGTTTGAAGGGTTGGTGGTTTGTGGGTGAGATAGAACTTCGTAGGTGGGTTGGTGGTTTGTGGGTAAGATAGATCTTTGTGGGTGGATGTTTTTCCTTGTGTGTGTGGGTTAGGGGTGGGTGTTTTGTGTGTGTGTGAGGATCTAGAAGGGTGTTTTGTGTGTGTGTGAGGATCTAGAAGGGTGTTTTGTGTGTGTGTGAGGATCTAGAAGGGTGTTTTGTGTGTGTGTGAGGATCTAGAAGGGTGTTTTGTGTGTGTGTGAGGATCTAGAAGGGTGTTTTTTGTGTGTGTGAGGGTTTGGGAGGGTGAAGTTTCATGGGTGAAGTTTTTTGTGTGTGTGAGGGTAAGTGGTGGGGGGAAGATATGGGGAATGGTGTAAAGGATTTGTGGTGGAAGAATAGTTTGAGGTGAAGGAGAGATTTGAGTGTGAGTCCAAAGATGTTTGTATGTGTTTGGGATAGAAGAGAGTATATACAATACAATACAATACAAACACGAATATTATTATAGTGGCATATGGGTATATGGGTAAGAGTGTGCGGTGTTTTTGATGTATGTGTGTTTGTTTGTTTTTTTGTTGTTTACTCTTGCGTTATGTGTTCAGTATTCAACAACAACACTAATAAAACACAAAAATACTACAAAAAAACAACTACACTGAAACAACTAAAAGATTACAACAACAGCAACTACATAAACATCAACAACAACAACAACAATTACAACAACAATAGCAACAACATAAACATCACTAACAACAACAACAATTACAACAACAATAGCAACAACATAAACATCAGCAACAACAACAACAATTTCAACAACAATAGCAACTACAACAACATCACCAACAGCGCTCATGTCTTTGATGAAGTCATCAAAAAGAATCCACATGTGTTGGCTGCTGAATATCTCCTTCATCTCCACCTGGCGTCAAAAAGATTAGTACACCTTTATTATAATGAAGATATAGATATTATCTAATATTATTTTATAGTTATTTATATGATATGTGTTAATTATTTATTTGTTTATTTATTTATTTATTTATTCATTCAGTTATTTATTTATTTATTTATTCATTCATTCAGTTATTTATTTATTTATTTATTTATTCATTCAGTTATTTACTTATTTATTTATTCAGTTATTTATTTATTTATTTATTTATCTATTTATTCAGTTATTTATTTATTTATTTATTTACTTATTTTTTTTAAATTTATTTATTTACTTATTTATTCATTTATTTATTTATTTATTTATTTATTTATTTATTTATTTATTCATTTAATTATTTATTATTGACGACTACTTATATATATATATATATATATATATATATATATATATATATATATATATATATATATATATATATATATATATATATATATATATATATATATATATATATATATATATATATATATATATATATTCATTTTTTTGTCGATAATTTATTAAAAAATTTTAAAAAATCATGAAAAACTTTCCAAATCACCAAAAAAAATGGAATTTTCGTCGAAATAAAATTATTTTAAACAAAAAAAAAATTCAATTTTTCATTATGTTTCGGAAAATTTTCAGAGAATGAAAAATATTTTCGGTAAAATAAATACTTTCAGAGTTTTTTTTTTTTTAAATTGTTGAAAAATATTATTTTTAAATAATTTTTTGAGACAATTTCGAAATAGGAGAAAGAAAACCAGCCTCGGTGTCGATGTAGCAGTGGTTGAGGAAGTTAATGTAGCCTGACTTCACCTGTGATGGCGAGTAATCATCATCATGACCTGCAATGTACTACCTCTTCTCTTTTTTTTCTTTTTTTTTTTGTATTTTCTTTAATTTCTTCTTTCTTATTTTTTCTCTTCTCTCTCTCATACTTCCTGATTTTTTTCTTCTTTTCTTTTTCTCCTTCTCCACTCTCTCCACCCTTTGCAGCTTAACCAGATCTTTTTTCTACCACCCCCCCCCCCTATCTAATCCCTCACCCACCCACCTTTTTCTTTAACCCCTACAAATCAACTCCACCGCCCGAAAAACTCCCCCAAATCAACACAAGCCCAAAACTCCCCAAAAGGTCTACCTCAAGATGCAGTTTTCCAAAGCTTCACTCGTCTTCCCCCCCCAACGCCCCAAATCCTTCTCCAGCCCTGAAGCCCCCTAACCCCCTAACCCCCTTCCCCCCCCCCCCCCCTTAAAATCAAACCCCGTTTCAAAGCAAACCTCCTTTTCGAATCAAACCCAGTTCCCCAAATCAAGCTCTAACATAAAACTCCCAAAAATCCCGAAAAACCCCTCAAAACCCCCCAAAGCTCCACCCACCTCTGGGATGCAGTCCTGGTGGGTGACTATTTTGACGATGTCATCGAGGGGCAGCAGGGAGTGGCACTTGATCTCCGTGTACACGTTCTTGCCCTCCGTGCAACAGGCCAACAGCTGCACCAGCTGAATGTGGTACGTCAAAATGCTCGCTGTGGGGGGGGTTGATTAAAGAGGGTGAAGAATTGGCTTCGAGTGGGTGGGAAACTGAGTTTTGGAGGGTTTGATGGAGGTTGGCAAGTTTGGTGGAGGTTGGCGGGTTTATTAGGGTTAGGGGTTTGGTGGGGGTTTGGGGTTTGGTGGGGGTTTGGTGGGGTTTGGTGGGGTTTGGTGGAGGTTTGTTGGAGGTTGGAGGGTTTGTTGGGGTTGGGGGAGTTGGTGGGGATTTTGAAGAATTTGATGGATGTGGTGGGATTTTGAGTGAAAATAATAAAATTCCATTTGTAATATAAATCAAATTTAACTTATAAATTGATTTTGAAAACTTCTCAAGAATTAACTAAAGTCAAAGTCATTGTTAAAACGAAGCGAACCCATTTATTTTTATTGAAATGAGACTCATGAACAAAATTAAAATCCTACCCATTAATTTACTTTAAAACATTAATTAATTCAAACCATTAAATTAATTAATGAAAAAATAATTAATTAACTTCAATTAAACTTCATCCCCCTTCCACAAGCCTGGGTCACAGCGGTCCTTCTCGGAGCGCATGAGGTCTACCATGGTGTTCAGGGAGGGCTGGTCGTTGAAGAAGATCAACACATCGTCGCCTGCGTTCGCCAGCTGCCAGGGATGTGCGAGGATAAATTATTTAATACAATGATATGAAATACGATACAATAAAGGAATAGAAAACAATAGAAAAATACAATACAATAGAAGAATACAATACAATAGGAGAATATAATACAATAGGATATAATATACAATACAAACCGAATATACAGGCTACAATAAGTACCTACAGAGTTTACAGCCTACAATTATAAGAAAACGACAGATACAATTTGAAACTGAAGTACAATGGAAGATACAATAAAATACAATACAATGGAAGATACAATAAAATACAATACAATGGAACATACAGTGTAATACAAATTTTGAAAAAATTTCACCCCCTCCACATTAACTTAACCCACCTACGAATACAAACCCTTCTTCCTTCACTCCCCATTCTAACCCACCTCCCCTCTTTAACTCCCCCCCCCCCCCCGATAACCCCCCTTCTACCCTTTCCCCCCCAAACACTCGCCAAAGTACTCTACACATCCCCATCCCACAACCCACCCAACACACGCTAACACACTAAGTCAACTCCTCCACAGCCCTCCCACTCACTTCAGACATCACCAGGTCCTGGCACTTGCGGGAAAAAGTGTTTTCTGGCTTGATGATGGTCTGCAGAAACTTTACGTAGTCCATGTGTCGTTGGTCCGTCTCTATGCAGTGCACTATGTGCTGCACCACCTTCTCCGACACCTGTGGGAGTTTGAGGGGTTTGGGGGGGTTTGAGGGGTTTGGGGGGGTCTGAGGGGTTTGGGGGGTTTGAGGGGTTTGGGGGGGTTTGAGGGGTTTGGGGGGTTTGAGGGGTTTGGAGGGGTTTGAGAGGTTTGGGGGAGTTTGAGGGGTTTGGGGGGGTTTGAGGGGTTTGGGGGGGTTTGAGGGGTTTGGGGGGTTTGAGGGGTTTGGAGGGGTTTGAGGGGTTTGAGGGGGTTTTAGGGGTTTGGGGGGGTTTGAGGGGTTTGAGGGGGTTTGGGGGGGTTTGAGGGGGTTTTAGGGGTTTGGGGGGGTTTGAGGGGTTTGAGGGGGTTTGGGGGGGTTTGAGGGGTTTGGAGGGGTTTGAGGGGTTTGAGGGGGTTTAGGGGTTTGGGGGGGTTTGAGGGGTTTGGGGGGGTTTGAGGGGTTTGGGGGGGTTTGGGGGGTTTGGGGGTGTTTGAGGGGTTTGGGGGGGTTTGAGGGGTTTGGGAGGGTTTGAGGGGTTTGGGGGGGTTTGAGGGGTTTGGGGGGGTTTGAGGGGTTTGGGGGGGTTTGGGAGGGTTTGAGGGGTTTGGGGGGGTTTGGGAGGGTTTGAGGGGTTTGGGGGGGTTTGGGAGGGTTTGAGGGGTTTGGGGGGGTTTGGGGAAGTTTGGTTAGTGCTTTAAGGGTTCAGGGGTTTTTTGGAAGTTTTTTGGGGTTTGTTGGGGGGTTTTGGGGGAGTTTTGGAGGGTTTAAAGAGTATTTTGGTTGTTTGTGTGGGTGTGGAAGGATTTATAGAAGATGGATGTACGTTTGTACAAGGAAAAAGGTTTGTCCATGTATGGGATGGGTGAAAGAGGAGTGGGGTGGGTGGATGGAAGGATTGTGTATTATTTTATGCGTATTCTCGGAGAAGAGGATGTGTGTAAGTTTTTGTGTGTACGCTTGTAGTTTCATAGTTGTGTGTGCGGTGTGAGTGTAAGTGTGCATTGTACGCCAAAAGACATCCCACCTCATTGCAGAGCTGTGTGTTGTCTTCGAAGATAGCCCTGCATGTGCCTACCTCCAGCAACTTGGAGGGAGGGTGGCATCGGTCATGTTCCATGCAATGCAACTCAATGAGACATCAAGAAGGACATTAGAGGATAGAGAGAAGGACAAAGAATAATAATAATAAAAACAGAGAAAGCTTCTTTGAAGAAACCTTATTTGTGGACAATGCGCTATAAAAATTGTAAACTTCATTCATTTATTCAAAATGAAAAGAAGAAGAAAAAGACAATAACAACAATCAGAACAATGAGAAAATGATATAAAAAAATAATACAATAAAAATTATAATTTTAAAAAAAGAAACAAAATTAAACAAGAAAACAAGCAGCAAAAGACAAGCAGACGAACAGACAAAAAAAGAAAACGACAAGCAGACAGACAGACAGACAGAGACAAACAAACAAGCAGAGACCCCGGGGACGAGGAAGAGGTTGATGTTTTGGTGGAGAAGCAGTTGGTTGGAGTGGTTCTGGAGACAGAAGGCCTGCAGGAAGTCGTGGGCCAGCCTCATCAACTCCAACATACGGGTGTCCTCGCTCTGTTAGTGATTTGGTGTGTTGTTGGTGGTGTTGTTGTTGGTGGTGTTGGTGTTGTTGGTGCTGGTGATTTTGTGTTGTTGTCGGTGTTGTTGGTGGTGTTGTTGCTGGTGGTGTTGTTGGTGTTGGTGATTTTGTATTGTTGTTGGTAGTGGTGTTGCTGGTGTGGTTGGTAGTGGTTTTGTTGGTATTTTTGGTGTTGTTGATAGTGGTGTCGTAGGTGTTTTTGTTGGTAGTGGTGTTGTTGGTGGTGGTGTTGTTGGTTTTGTTGGTGGTGGTGTTGTTGGTTTTGTTG